>JAQFZO010000032.1:0-53613 GCA_034695885.1 Geophilus flavus
ATTGGCTGGATTCCTTACTTTCTTGTACTTGCTTTCGTGTGGGAATGGCTGCTTTCTTGCTTGCTTGCATACTGTACTTTTTGAACTTTGATTGCTTGCTAGTGGGAACCAGGCTTTACTGTTGTATGGCATTATGATACCCAGCAGCTGCATTCAATCTCTGTTCGATTTTCAAAATCTGATTTCAGCTTTGAATAGCTAAATCGAGCAACATAACCAATCTATCTTGATTTCAAAATGACGGTGACCGAACAGCATGGGAAACTCTTTCGGGTCATTTCCAGTTGCGGAAATCGCTGAACTCGCTGAAATAACTGAAATCGGCAACAACAGTGAAATCGAAGAGAGATTGAACGCAGCTATGCTTTTGGTTAAAAATAAACCTTTTTCATTACATTACACGATGTAGTCTTTCTTCGACTTCCCTCCAACATGTGCGCACAGCGCAGCATTGCCAGCAGGCGGCTTTAAATCCAATCGGGTTTGTTCTGCACATTCGGCAAGATGCCTGTTGGGAGAAAAAAAAGTATGTCGCTAACACTATAGAGCAGTGGCATTTCTTTATGAGTATTGTGATATTTGCTGTTAGAGCCAAAGTGCCATTAAATCGAGTGCCGGATAATCGACAGATTACTGAACATTTATTTTTTTTTAAAAAAGTTACATGTAAAGTTCTGCGGGGTTCTATAATGGAACCCTAAAGAACATTGTTACTTGATTTATAATATGTCATTTTTCTACTTTTCCAATGTTATATACAATTAAAGTAATTCCGTGTTATTGAAATTTCGTGTTTACATCAGGCGAGTGACCTGAAGGTGAATTAAACCTGCACTCTCCAGTCATCGACTCGACTTGAAGGACATTGCACATGCCAAAAGAGGTGTTTTTAACAATGTGATTTAATAAAACGCCAAGTGCTTGTTTAAACGATATATGCCGCCATTTTATTAATTTTTGCACAACAATTTTGACATTTTTTCCCCTTTACAAAAACCCCAAGTTTCCTGTTGATCGATTACACGTTGGCGCCAGGTAAAATTCCTAGTTACCGTCTTTAAATTAGCCAATTTTTAATCGATATTGAATTTAAATTACCCTAAATTTATAACCTTTTGAAAAAAATTATATTTAATTTCGTTATTTTATTCATGAGTTGGAGAGAAGGATAATTTATCCTAATCCTAAATGATTTTTTGATGATTCCGGAGATTAGTTTGAGCACGAAACGGGAAGAATGGAGATTTTAAAGTAGAGAAAAGTATATATAAAGAGGCAATAAAAGGAAACATCTGTTTCGTTATCAGTTAACGTAAGAAATTAGTGTTGGTTATCAATTGTAGTGTAAAGAAATGGAGTCGATTTTTGCTCTCCTATGTAAATATTGATCGGATGAAGAAAACAAGGCGAGCAAACATGCTCGGATTTTGCATTCTCACTAGTAATACAATTTCCTGTTTTAGTGCACCATCAATTCGAAAGACTAAAAGAGGCAGGGCTCATATGAGACTTCCTCAAAGTGGATCCATAGTGTACACTTTGATGAGTCCCTTATGTTGATAAGCAGAAAAGATGTGAACTTCTTTTCATTTTTCAAACAACACAATCGGATTATGTTGATGGTTGGCCGAGTTTTCTTCCTTTTTCCTCTGTTTTGACCTAAAAAATGGCGCATGACTAAATTTGAGATTTGTTTTTTAAAAATTATCTCTTTGTCTGTTAGGACTAATAAAATGGAATTTTGATGAAGTTAGTAAACTGATATTTCAGACAAAGACTGTTCCGCATCGGTTTTGACCCGGAATTTGTGAAAGAAAAGTTTTTTTCACATTCATCAGATGATCCAGCTCAAATCTCATTATAATGAACTCGTTTGTGACAATTTTTTTTGTATTTGTTGAGTTTAATTCGTACACAACAAATACCAAATTTATTTTGGAATTGAAATTTTTTGATTGAGTATTTGGTTTCAGAACGAAGATAAGTTGTGTTATCGCATGAATCCATCTGCCTAATCTGTGGAGACACCTGGAATTGAGCATTGTTTAACCTAATTCCACATCTGACTGCCAATCTTCAGGTCACGTGATCAATTATTGAGTATTGCTAACTCCCTAATGTGGAAAACTTGTAGATGTAATGAACTCTCGATAAAAGGGGGCAATATTTGAATGGTCTCTTTAAGATTATTATAACGAGGTTCAACCTGTATCAAGATAATAAATGTTCTTGATATTTGGAATTAAGGTGCTAATCGTTTTTATAGAATAATTTTTTTCACGCTTAATTTATTATGATGACCATCGTTGAGCAAATACATTTCACAGTTACAAATCATATTCCGTGACTAGTCTTATAATTTCAAAAATGTTTACATATTTAAAAATACACAAAAATAGGGATGAAATGGGTATAGAATATTTCACACATATTTCATTGCTAGTCAGGCGACATAAACTTTGTTAACTTTATTGCCATATGTGACCATAAACCGAAGAAAGTAAACTGCAGCAGTCTTTGTTCCTTTGCGCATGCACACAGGAAAATCTTCAGGTTAATATTGAATTGAATGTGGTAAAGTTGTCCCATAAGCCGTAACGACTTTTATATTATTTGAAAAATACAAAAATTAACTCCAAAAGGAAAAAAAAAACCCGAAGTTCTTTTTTAGTGACCGTTGGTCACCTGAAAAACGTCTAAAAACACCTTAATGTCTTCTTCATTGAATTACACTTAAGAAAATTTGAATTGTATGGAAAAAGCAATTTAAGGTCATTATCTGCGCGAGATTGGGCACTCTTAGGGTGCTCGAGTTGAGGGAGAGATTCATACGAGAGCACTCCTCGGGGAACAGCATTCCGCTATCTGTTTGCCGTGGGCCAACGCAGCGCTATCTGTTGTGTAAGGGCAAATGTTAAACATGTGATGGATGGAAAAGTGCGACGATAGGCGCCCAGCCGAGCCCGCCATTAACTCGAGGAAGCAGTGGACGCGGGTGAGGCCAGAGCAAAACGTGCGTGTGCAAGGGCCGTGAGTATTCGGCGGCATGACGGTGTAAGTCAAAGGCCGGTTAATCACAGAGCGGCCAGACAGACTGGGCACTGGTGGAATCCCTCCCATTGTGAAAACATGAGACACTGCCGTGTAATACGAATCATAAATTAACTTTTGAGCCGTGAATGAGAGACGTAAAGAATAAAACACCCGTGAAAAATGGACACGGAGTGCGGTCGAGTGGACATCGCGTCCATTCGATGGCAAGAAATTCCTCTCCACGACTCGAAACTCACCTACGGACCAGATAAAACGATCGACGAGAAAAAAAATAAAAGTGTTTATTTATGACGGAAAATTTGAAATATTCTTATTTTAAACATTGTTTGAATTTGTA
The DNA here is from genome assembly GCA_034695885.1 of Geophilus flavus. Lineage (NCBI taxonomy): Eukaryota > Metazoa > Arthropoda > Chilopoda > Geophilomorpha > Geophilidae > Geophilus > Geophilus flavus. The sequence goes on from JAQFZO010000032.1 coordinate 3,392, forward strand.
TTTGTGCGAGTGAAGCTGGCAGTTCATCAGCACGCAGCTCGACGATGCCAAAGGCCTGCGAATTCTAAATCACGTTATAGGTGTTAACCGTTCCCCAACGGCGTTCTGTGGCCGTGACATGCAAAAGCAATGAAATCCCGCTCTTCTACTTTCCTTTTTTTCTTTTTCTTCGTCTTCTCTCTTCACTGCGCAATCAAGACCTTTGCAGACGACAGATTAAGTCCCTCTTCTCTCTTTTTTTTGGGGTCGGTAGTCCGAGTTCGATGCGCTAATGATATGATGTAGATGAAGCCATGTGAATCTCAGGTGCGAAGTGAGGCATCGAAAGGGATCGATGGTATGGTTTTGTAGGGTGGGGGTGGGGTGTGGAAGGGGAAATAAAATCGATTTGACCGATGAGTGATTTCTTCCTCGCTGCCGTGCGTCTTTATTTTCATCCTCAATGACAGGTTTGGGTTATGACTTGATTAGGATGCGAGAATTGAGTGTGTTGTTTACACAATGGATTTTTCGAGGTCGGTTAAATGATCTCAGTCTGATCAAAATTCATGCTAATTTTATGTTAATTTTTTTCAATGTTGTTGATGTGTGATGGTTGGAGACGATTGTGTACACACAATTGCTTCTCTTATCAGGACGAATGCGATGTGACCTCGTTTTACTGAGGTCGAAAAATAATTTGTTGAAAAAAATTTTTTGAGTTGAGAGTCAGACGCGAGTAAACATGTCCAACTTCAAAAGTCTGATGTGAACTTCAATATGGAAACACTTTTTCCTTTGAGCAATATTCGTCTTCTGGAGAATATAACCACATGAATTAAGCTTACAATGTACTCTCGATTATCCTGGCTAATGGATATTGAGTGGAGGGAATGTAGGGATAAGTGTAAATGCTGATAATCCGAGCTTGATAACGTGTTGAACAATGTTTTACTTCTTACAACTGTTGTAGCTGCTACTAATGTATTCGTTTGTACTAAGTGGGTTCACAAACTATTTGCAATAAACCGTAGCTGGATTCACTAACATGGGGAGTGCACCAATAAGACCCTCCAAACTTGGTACAAATGTTTGAGGAATGTAATCACCTCAAACTGCTTAATAAACTCTGTAAATGTTTTTATGCCATGAACAGCCAATAATAAATAAAACACTCATCAAATTTGAACTGAAATGAAAAAACGGATTAGTGAGATAGATCGAGAAAATGATGACTAGAGCTACTGTGGTCCATGTAAATGATGTGTGTAATCGAACGTTTCCGTTCATGCTGTCGACACGTGTTTAAAAGCTCTTTCAAAGTCTCCCATTGAGCCTCTAGTCATCATTTTCTCTATCTATTTCATTATACCACCATTTTATCTATTCATTTACACACAAATTGCCCTTAAGCAGGGTTTATTTGTAAATAATTCGTGAACCCACCTAGTGTGAACCCAACATCAAGTTTGATCCTGGAAATCAAGATCAAGGTAATCCCTTACTTTATCTCGAGAACAACGATTGATAGAGAAAAATACTCAATCGGAAAGTTGTAGAGCACCTCAAAATTAGCCTAAAAATGATTTTACTTCATCTTTTACTTAATTTATGGAATAATTTTGAGATAAACTGGATTTTTAAAGTTTTGTTTATCGGACGTGTGCATATAAAATAAATACACAGCAGCGTACTTGCTATTGCTACACGGCCAAATTTGTGTCACCCAAGTCTGTGCTTGTTCCTTATCACCCCACCCTGATTCAAATCCAGGCCATAAACATGTAAATCTTCATCTCCAAACACGCTTATAAAAACACAACAAACTGACCTAACATTACCTCATATTTTTGAAAATTTTATATTTAGGTCAGTTATCTCCTATTTTTTTTTCTTTTCCTTTTTTTAAAGTAAATGAAAAGGAAAGGGATGAAGATAAATGAAGAATGGTCTTTCCCAGGAGATTTTTGGATATATCTACGGCAGAATGGGGCAGTGTTTTTAGTTTTCACCTTTATAGTACTCGTGGGAATTCCCCTTTCCCTTTTTCTTTTTTTTTTCTTTTTTCCACATAGAATGAGAGAAACCACGTGTGGGAGAGTCCCTTCTATAAATCAAGTAAATCCGTCATCTATAAATATATATAAACGTATAGACAATACACAGTTTGGTTATCTATAGACCCAGAGTTTTGCACCCACAGCCCACAAACCAACCAACCAATTCGTGACCATTCTCCAAGATTAAAGTTTGTGGGAGGGGGGAGCGGGGGAGGTCGTGAGGAATTGGCCATTACTCTAGTTCGGGTTTAACTCCGTAGGTGGAGTTTTAGGAGCCAATGCAATCTTCATTTATCTCAGAATTAACCCACGTCGAATTAAAGGGCCCACCCACGAGTGACGTCATCGAAGTTCAGGGGGACCGACAATAGGAAAATTTGTCGACGAGATTTTAAAATCTGATTTTTTAATAAGATTTAGGATTTTGTAAAGATTTTAAGAGATTTTCAGGGATTTTTGGAGGCCGTCGACGAGATTTTCGAGAATGTCGGTCCCCGTTAGTGCTGCATTTACCATAATAATTTAATTTACAAGTTAGTCAAAATGGGGTTGGATTTTGGCTCAAGATTTATGAAGATTTGTAAGATTTATTGGGATTTACTAAGGATTTGTTAGGATTTCTTAAGATTTGTGGGATTTATTGAGATTTTAAAAGATTTTTTGGAATTTTAAGAGATTTTCAGGGATTTTTGGAGGCCGTCGATGAGATTTTCGAGAATATCGGTCCCCCTTTGTGCTGCATTTCGTCAAAATGGGGTTGGATTTTGACTCAAGATTTATGAAGATTTGTAAGATTTATTGGGATTTCTAAAGATTTGTTAGGATTTCTTAAGATTTGTGGGATTTATTGACATTTTAAAAGATTTTCAGGGATTTTTGGAGGCCGTCGACGAGATTTTCGAGAATGACGGTCCCCTGGAACAAGTTTTAATGTATTCAGTGTTGGGATGACGTCACGATTCACGAATGACATTTTTTTTCCTCCTGCTTTTGGGTGGTCGGATGCAGTGCAGACGAGCACGTGCCGAGATCACGTCGACGATCAAATTGCTGCGGCGAGATTTGCACGCGTGTCTGCCCCGAGGTCACCAGGGGTGGAATTTAATGGCCAATCTGCGTTGTCCATTCCTCTGACTGCCCATCACTAGTCGTGAAAAAACCGGCTCTTTTTTTTTTTAGGGGTTTGTGGGATCATTGCCAAGTGAGTTAGAGACCGAACGAACTGGTCAAAAGTTTGTTTCATTTCTTTCTCCTTTTTTCCTTCGCTGCTCTTTTTATCGCCCGATTGAAGACGAAAATGATGTGGGTTATGTCTGCAGTGTTTCAATGCAGTGCCGTGAAGCTTTCTCGGGCGGCGCTTTTGATAATAGCGGCTCAGTCCATTCGCTGAGGTATCGCTCGATTGCCCGGCAATTGATTTTGTCTTTATTTGGCTTAATTTAATCGGTTTTTCAGGTTAATGGGTTTAAAATTGTGGAAAAAATAATAAAAATGTGAAAAAATTGGATTTGATTTTTTGATTTTATGATTTTCAACTAAATCTCGTGCAACTCATGATTTATGATTTATAAATCCACTTAAATCAACGTAAATCCTTGCAAATCCAATAAAATTACGTAAATCCATTTAAATCCATGTAAATCCGTGTAAATCCATGTAAATCAAAGAAACTCCGAGTAAATGTACAGGAATATTGTCTTAGACAGATCAAGTAAATTTTGTGAAATTCCAGTTCACTTATGACAGTTATGTCCCATTTCTTGATTCGCAAGTGAACTAGATTTTGAAAACGTATTCGGATGATTGATGAGTGATCTGAGATGTGATCAAGGTTGTTTTTGTTTTGGGGATGATTTTAGTCGAATTCCTGTTCAGTTGTGTCAAATTCCAGTTCAGGTGTGTACTACACATTTGAACTGCAATTTGAGTTGATTTTTCTTCTTTATTTTTGATCGATGTATCAATGGGTGGTATAAATAAAAACAGAGAAAAATCTTTCTATAGTAGCAAATGCTACGGAGTAATTTTTAATGGACCAAAAACCATTTGCTCCTTTTTATTCATACCACCCAATGTGAAGAAAATATTCCTTAATGACCCTAACACACATTAATGCTCTCTTTACACCTGTTTTCTTAACAGGTGACATCAAGTCACAACCCGAACCCCTTTTTACCATCCACGCTTGCCCCCACCTCCCATGTATGTTTGCATAACACACCCAAAAACTGGAAAACAAAGATTTTTGTACAGACATTTTAGTTTCAGTTGGAATAAAGTTCAGAAAGGAGAAAGACGTGTTCTTATTTCAATCCTCACAATCAATTTTGCTGCATGTTATTGCAGGTTTATTGAATTTTGAGTCAGAAAAAGAGATGAAATTGTATTTAAAATAAAAATCGTTCAGATTTGTAACCAAAATTGCAAAGTTTAGGATGAAAATTTTATTCTAAGCGATAATGCTATAAATAGGGCGAGTCAATTTTTTCTTTTTCTTTCTTCCTCACCAGTTCTTACCGCCTCACAATCTTCTCTTCAGTTCAATTCAATTTTCAGTCTTGTAACAGGTCATTTCTCTTTTATCCTCTTTTTTGGTGTATTTTTCCAATTTTTTCCCCCTTCCTGAAAACTAGTTTTCTTTTTCAATAAGTCTTAAGTGTTTTAAGGAGTCGCTTTTTCCTCTTTTCATCAAATTTTTATAATTTTTTTTTATATTTTCATTTTTATTCAAAAATAAAAAAAAATTTCCAAACCAAAACCAAAACCAAATTCAATGTCAAACTCAATCTCACTAAAAAAAAAAAAAAATCTTTTTAATTCGACTGTCTTTTGTTCCCTTTTTTCCTTTTTATTCTCCTTTTACAGAATTTCTATACAATTTTTAACTTTTTCTCCTCACCCCACTTCCGCATAAAATGAATGAATGAATCGAGACACAAAAAAGACATTAACTCAGCCAAAATGTGAAACTTTAATAGGAAACTTGTAAATATTTATACATAAAATTCTATTGAACGATTAACTTCAATTTGAGCCTAATTCTACTTTTCTCTGTATTCAATAAAAAGGTAAAAGTCGTCTTAGGATGAACTGATATTGAAGAAAAGCAGAGCGAGAACGGCATTAAGGTGCAGTAGGAGGATGTAAAATGTTGACTGTAATTTTATCTGACCCGAATGTGTGACGGTTGAGGGAAGAAAATAGGCCTATAAAGTTTTTTTTTTTTCCTTTTTCGGCTCTTTAAAGTGCAGAGTCTGTTCTCGGTATGCACATACCGGTTACCTCTTTGGGTTGTGGCGGATGGATTCCTGTTTCATCTTGCACATTCTCGTTTTTTTTAGTGACAAAATCACGTTAAAATGGGCCTGCTTTTGCTAAATTAGACGGAAATGGCAAATTTGGGAATTTGACGGCGGTTTTTAAATTTTCTGGAAATTATTTTTTCTGCTGGATTATTTTTTTTTTGTGCCCTGGTGGTTTAAGGCGAATTAAAAGTTTGGCTTGGCTCTGTCGTCGAAATGGAAAAATAGGCGGACGCAATTAATCTGGAATTTTTTCAAGCGTGAAAATGTAAGATGATTTGGAATAAGGATGAAACGTAAGCCGAAATGCTTGAAAATTGCATTGAAAATCTCAAAAGGTTTTTTTTTTTTTTTTTTTTTTTAGGTGTGGTGCATTTGAGGGTTTATGTTGTCATATCAATTATGGACTGTAATCTATAATTAAACAATTTTTTGAGACGATAAACTAAGTTTTCTTGAACTAGAAAAGATGCAGAGTAGAGTAGTAGTAGTAGTATTATTATAAGATTTAAGGTCCCCAGCGGCAGCAAAGGCCATACGGGACCTGTCAAAAGACACATCAAAACAAGCAAAATGCAAACAAACTCAAAAACTATACAATCCAAACAGACACACAAGCTAAAAGGTGAAACAAACAGCAAGTTATATAACCCAAAAAATGACAAACAAAAAAGTATACAAAATCGAAAAGTTAAACACAAGTTACGACACGATTTCAAAATTACAAAGGCATGCTCCCAATGCCCAGGACAGACACAAGTCAAAAATCCAACAAATGCAGAATAGAGATAGAAAGAAAAATATTTAATGTTCCCAGAAGTAATAAAGCAAACAAGACTTAATTTATGTAAGGATTAGTATGTAAGGGTCAGTACGGTACTCCAAAGTTTGATCCCTACCCAGTCGGTACCTGTAAAGTGTGTGTCGTGAACCTGTGAATGGAAAACATAAACTGTGTGGGGTCAGACCACAGAAGAAATTTTAATTTCCCTGTGCCAGACGTTGTGGCTTGGCAGCAGACAGCAAATTATCAGTCTGTGACATGATCCTGCCAACAGACTAACGAGTGAGGCAGTTTTAGTGGTGAACGTAGACAATTCTGAGCACAGGTTTTTTATGGGAGACAATAAGTTGTGAGTACTAAGCGTTAAGCCAAAATTAACTAAACATAAATTGATCAACTCGAAAGAACCGAGCACATGCAGGTCAATTGAGTCTTTAGCAAACAACAAAAGAAAGTCATTGGCCGTAACCAAAATAGAAAATAAACAAACCAAGAATTCAAATAATTTTCAAAGGATTAAAAGAAGAGGAGGAAAATCAAGTGAGATTTTTTAAAGTGAAAAAAATCTTAGCCATTTACTGCTGAGTGAAATTAACGATTGAACTGCATTTTTTCACTTCACTGTGCAGTTTTCACGAAAAAAAGTAGGTGTGTACTAGGCTGCAGGCTAGAACTCTAAAAAATGCAGTGAGTGAGACACAATTAGGAAATTTAATATACATCAACTGTTTTTTGTTGTATTAACTATAATTTGGTACTGTACACACTACTTCAGACGGGTGGTTGATTTCATTAAATTGCATAGCTGACTTCCAGCCAACTGGTATTTGGAATGGCCCAACCAAACAGCTTTTAGAATTTCTATTATTTTATTAAATTAATCTCTGTTTTAAATAAATTAAACAGTTCACCAAACACGGGTATTTGTTGAAAATATTTGTGGAGGCCTGTTGTTGTTGCTATAATTGGTAGACAGCAATTATCAAGAGCACAATTCCACTTGTTTACCACACTGCGGTAATGTGATACGACTACCTCTAGTATTGGGAATTGTATTTTCAAGCTTAAAAAGTGGACTTACACTCTTCAGTTTACTGATATTCCGATATTAATAAATCTCAGCGTCTGTTTTTCTTCATACAAAAAAAATAAATAAAATAAATGAAATTAAAGTTACATCAGTATGGCACGGAAGTTCATGCAAATGCATATCGTTTTTTTTTTGTTCCTATTGCACTCATTTAACCATTTCTCATCAAATTACAAAAGGTGTGATTGAAAAATGTGACACTTAAATGGAAAATAATTGCATATTTTGATTATTTTTAAAAATGCATGCATATTTAATTTGTTTTAAGATTTGGGAGTATATATTTGGTGATTTATGGGAAATTTTTGATGGATTTTTGTGACATCCAGTTGAATTTCTGCAATTTTCCCTTCCATGGTGGTTAATTTTCTCGCTTTTTTGCGATTTTCTGTTCAATTTGGTGATACCGTATACTCACTAATTTGGATAAAATTCAAACAAAAATCACAGGAATTTGAAAAAATAAAATCAGAAAGCAATTTCTGGTTTAATTTTTGCAAATTTCATTGAGTGGAGAAAATTCAATCAGAATTCCCTGAAATTTGCATGAAATCAACCAGAAATTAAGTTATACGGTAGTTGAAATTTTGCAAATTTCTGTGATTCTCAGTTTGAATTTTGCCCAATTAATGCAAAATTTCCCCCTTTCCGTTAAATTTTGGGAAATTTTAATAGCATATATTTAACAACACATTTCTATATTTTCTTAGCATATTTGCATGCATATTTTAAAATTTTTAAGAGCATGAACTTCCGAGCCCTATAATCAGTACATTCAGTAGCAGAACCCCAGCTTACCAAAAAAGAAAAACAAGTGACCCTTTTGGCCAACCATTCAAGCGCAATCAATGAAGCTAGGGCAAAAAAAAAACTGAATTCGTATTGATTTCTGAGCAGCTGATTTGGTGAGGACGGAATTTGGAGCGTGCCAACATTTCAGCTGTTAGGACCACTGCCGCCTCTCTGATGGGTCCGCAGAGATCACGCTTGCTTTCCACTTCTTCCTGTAAACCCAATTGCTTTTTCCCTATTCGCAGGGGAACTGGCTTCTCCTCCTTACTCAGACAGGATAGAAAAGAGAGGGGGAGAGAGTGAATGAAAAGAAAGCAGAAAAAATAGATACCCAGAAATATATATACTGTATACGGAGGGAGGGATTCTCCAGTGAGATTCTTCTACAAAGTGTATAAAATCTTTGGGGTGCTTTTTCCGTGGGTGTTTTGTGGTTGTTTTGCCATTGCCATTCTCTAGCAACGTATTGGTAATTTGGAGCCACGTTGTTGTTTGCTCTCTTAGGGACTCGTGTTGGCAGACTCATTAACACTTAGTCTTAGGCTCCGAATCGGAAAGGTACGAGAGATTGGATCGATTTTCTCGAGTGGAAAAAGAAAATTATTGCACATGGCAATAAAGGTGTAATAAATTTAATGGATGATGATTACTAATGTGGAGGTGCCTTAAACTCGGTAATCGACGGAAAGAATGGAAAATTAAAGGTACTTGGACATAAACAAATAAAAATTGTTGGAATTATGTAGGGTAAGGGTCAGTTTGTAGTATTAAGTTTAATTACCAACGTAAAAGTATTTCAGGTTCCGCGATGTGTGGTAAAGCAACAGTTAGAGTTTTGGGAGACTGGTTTTGCAGTTAAGGGGAGTTTTGGATGGGTTTTCGGGTGTTTAAGGGTTCTATAGATCGTCTTTGAGTGTTTTTGGGTGATAGATGGGAGATTTTTGGGCAGTTTTGCGTGATTTTGCATCCCATTGGTTTTTCCTCCGATTTTTCATATACGTAAAGTCAAACCTTGTAAAATTTAAAATTGCAAGTTTATTGCATAGATGATAAATATAAATGCCCAAAACCCCTGGAAAGCCATAAATACTCTTAAAGACCACCCGAAACATCACAGAAAACCACCGAAAATTCCCCAAAACTACTTTTAAATAACATGGTTTTCTAGTCGGTTTTTTAGTTCTGATTTTTCATCAAAAAACCGCGGTTTTACTGCTCAGATAAATCGAATCCAAAACTCTTGGCCTTTTTTTCACGTCGATTAAACATAAGCCTCCTCTCGTGGAAAATTCCTAGCAATCGGAAATTTTCCACAAAATTCTTGGCATCATCTCGATGCAGATTGTCAACATCTTTTTACTTTTATTTAGATTTGTCAAGTGTTTACGGCATGCAGATCCAGATCCAAATTATCTAAATAATTTTTGTTATATAAACATAGTAAATCACACGAGATGAAACCCGAAATAAGATGTGCGGTGTGTAACAAGAGAAACATTCAAAGTATTACCGCAATCAGGTCGACGTCTTATTTCTGACCTCAATATCAAATTTGTTAGAGAATAAATGAAAACAGCGTGATTATAGAAAACGAAGGATGATGCAGGAAGATAAATTTTAGTGAGATAAGCTTTCACTTCCTTGATATCCCTGGGTATGTTGCCGAGGATCCCTGGGGATCCTAGGTTTGGAACAGCTGAACCAGCCATAAAATATTAATAGTTTTATTTTATATTTTAAAAAAAAAATTGCAAAGTTCGGAATTTACTCTAAATCGTATTTGCATTTTGGAAAGTTCAACGACCCATTTACTTACTGTACTAAATTTATACAATTTATACAATTGAAACAGAACTTTACTTTCAAGAGTCACAATCTTAACAACGTTACAGTTTTGCACTGCAGTGAAGCACCAGTCCCAACTCACTCGATATCTCTCAAACCGTAATTCGAATGATAAAAATGGCTCCATTTATGATTTGCAGCCCTTAAATTACACTAGAAAACCTAAACTTTTATCATTCACATACTATGCCTCTCCCACTTTAAAAAGATGTATATCTTTTAGATTCGGAGTTTAAGCCGATTGAAATACGATACCACACGCATGGCTGATTATGCTTTAATTCTTCAGTAACGACGAGCAAAGTTATTTCATGCAAGCTTGGATTGATTGGAAAAAGAAACTTGCTTGCTTATTATCGATTTTCTCGTAAATTTTTTTTATTTTCCATCTAAGTGGTAAAAGAATTTAAAACCCTATTTAGCTTTTAAGAGGGGATTAGAGCTGTAAACGGTTTTATTTATTTTTCTTTAAACCTACTTGATTGACATTCCTTAAAGACGAAAGTCATCGACCGGCTCGTGCGTTGCGTATACCACTTTACCTTATCGCAAAACAAAAAAAAAAAAGATGATCTGAGGTGAGGTGAGGTGAGGAAATGTTTTATCTCTACTTTGGAGGTGTTTAAAATGGGATTCTTGACGAAAAGTAATCAAAAAATCAAACCCGAGTTGTATGTGGCGCGTGTGTTTCGGCAATTTCTTAATCTCTTGATTCTATTATGGCGCAAGTTCAATCACTTTAAATTCTTTTCGATCAACTGATCCCACCGCTTTCTCCTGTTTGCTTCAATCAAGATGAAGGTCTAGCAGCGAGGGGTCTTTTTTTAATGTTAGCGGTCATTTGACTGACCTGTACGACACCTGACTCGACAACGATCCCACGGAAACTCATAAAAAATATCGATGAAGCTCCACACGAAAAAAAAAAAAAAAAAACTTTTAAAGCGCCACCAACCGGCAAAATCGACCTTTTGATATTTTTTTTATTTATCTATCTATCTATCTCTCGATTTATTTAATTTACCATCCGAGAAAATAGAAAAAAATATAAACGCGGACAATACGATGTGGAATTTACATTTATTTTTGATTGGAAATTGGAAATTGTGATTCGGTAATTGTATTTTTCGTCACACGTGAGTTTTTGGACGTTGTCAGATCTGCATTTTGAAATTTGGCTCGGGTGCCCACAGGGCGGACGCTAATGGTGCAATCAAAACAATCAGGAAGCACTCTGTATGCAAATGACAAGAGTCCTGAGACGGAGAGTCTGTCGAGTTTGTGTGCAAAAGTGCAAATTAGATTGTTTTTTCTTTCTTTCTCTCTCTTTGTCCTTCCCTTTTTTTTTCGGATATGATGGAAATGAAAGTCACAATATGGAGAAATGTCGTCAAGATGGAGACAATCTCTCGTGTTGGATCGGTTCATTTAGTCGGTAAGTGGAGAGCTTTGGGAATGCACAAGTTCCCAGGGAATTTTCTCCGACACGTTTGTCTTTTTTTCTGTATTCACAGCTGGAAATTGCAATATGGGAAATATATTAGCATTAATATTGCTCGTTTTGTTTGCTCCATTTTTTCTCTTTCCTGGGTGTGAGGTTTCTTATTAGTTTGTATTGTAGAAATGAAATTATCTTTCATATCGATTTTTTTTTCTTTTATTCTTTCAAATTTATTTAAGTTTGTGTCTAATGGAATTTTTAAATAATAAATTTCCAAATATCCGAACTTAAGAGACCATAAAAAATAAAAAGATTTTTTATATAGAGAGTGAGAGAGTGAGAAAGATGGTCGTTTATCCGGGAAAATTTATTAAAGTGTTGAGAGGATGCGTTATTAGAATCAACATCATCTTTATGGATGCAGCAAAATTCCACTCTTGTCCTTTGTGCGCATCTTTTCTCTTTATACACGTTCATCTCTGCCTTAATGAATTAAAGTAATTTAGATTCCTCGCTGCATTCCTCCTTGTCTCGAATGGACTAGTTGCATGTGAAAATGTTGATTACATTTATTTATATTAAAACAATTTTTATTGCGGATATTTTTCATTCTGGGGTTCATAAGTTTGGTGAATGAGCGGCTCGTTCGGGTTGGGTTGGTTCGATGAGTTGTTCGCGTCATTGAATTTCGGCTTTAAAAATGCGTTAGCTGAATTTGCAGCGATCTATGTGAAGTTAATAGCTCGAGGGTTTTGTGGGTTGTTTTAAGTTTTCATCTTATTATGGGGAATGGGGAAATTTATTCGAATTACTGGTAGGGGATGAAGAGGTGTACGTAAATATGAAGGTTTTCAGTATGAATTAGTAATGTTATTGTGTGTGACGTTTTTTTAAAAGGTTGTTCGTGGTTGGGTTGAATGTTTTTATTTTTGGTGGGGGTTTTATGGGTTGGTAATGGTAAAAGGGGTTTCTTTACAGGTTGTTACTGTGATGGAAGGAGTTGAAAGGGGTGGCTTTATATGACTTTCGTTTGGAATTATGGGGTTTTTGGGGGTGGTTGTATAGTTTTTTTGTGTGAAAGAATGATACTGGTCACAACTGACTATTGCGGGACAATCGGGTTGGGATGTGGAGATGGATGGAGTGCCTGAGAGACTTGAAACTTGTTGACAAGTTTTCGTGTCCCAAACTATATGACGAAAACATTGAGAAATTGATTAATCTGATTAATGATTTTTGGGGAGATTATTCAGGATTAGTAACTGTTTTTCCATAAATTCCACAAATTTTCGTTTATTTCATGTTAAATTAAAAAGTTTCTTTATAACGAAATTTCAACCGAAAATTATATTTTGTTCGAAAGTAATGGATATTACTGGTTGAAAATGGCGACCAACAAACCAAAATAGCGTGGTTTGACTTGGAGCTACAGTACCGTACCGTACTTAAATAATTTTATAACATTTGTTAGGCATATTTGATTGATTATTTAAATGTTTAATTGTTTCTATCAACACACAATACATTTATATACGTACAGTAATAAGAATGAAGTAAGAACTAACAACAGGCAACTGCTACAAAGAAGTGGGTGATGTACAAAAGAGAATTGTTAAAAACCAGAGAGAAGATTTGGTTCATTTGCAGCGTAATGCTCTTACCACCTTAAAAATACCTTAAAAACAGCAAGTTTGTGGTCAAATGACACTCACAAAGGAATTACGGTACTATAGAAATTTCCCAATAACTTCTTTCCTCACACAATATGGCCACTTGACACCCATCGCCATTAAACCACCGATCCCAAATTTTTATTTCATCTTTTGACACACGTTTGACTTCCCCATCCATCGATCCCAACAGAAGGAGAAAAAAAAAAGGTTAAACCCGAACTTTAGTGCCGAATCGCATTATTGGTTCATTTCATCGCTATGAAAAATAGCCTGCAATTTACTCGATGTTAACTTCGATGGCACCATGTTAAACACGGGGTCTTTTTTTGGCACGTGTCCAGCCCTAATGGTTCGTGGGCAAGTGTATAAGATGGATTTCGCTACATACCCGCCACAACTGCAAATGGAGACCGGGCCAGAGACTGCATGACAAAAGACGGTCTTCGCCAAAATGGTTTTTTAGACGACAAATGCTTTATATTCGTACTCATGAGTTCCAGCAGACCGAAGCCGTTAAAATTGCATCCAGGTGCAAATGCATCTTTGAATCGCAGAAGGCACTTAAGAAAATTTCCTTTCTTCCATCATGTCGTTTTCATCTCTAACACTACTTTCTTGCCCCCATTTTATTTGCAAATAAAATAGGTCCAATGATTAATTCAAACACTACGTGAATCGAAACTAAAAATTTTCGACTTTTAACTTCGTCCTAACCAAAAAAACTTCCAACTTCCAATTTTTTCCTCCTGTCAGAACAAAAAATAAAAAAAAATAAAAAAAACATGATGCAATTTATATCAAACTTTGCTAAGCCTTTTTCATTCTTTGCTTCATCCGATGTGTTAGACGTAAGTAGTGTTCTTTAGCGTAAATGGAGCGGAAAAACGAGATAGCAAATAATCTTTTGTGCAAACATGGTGGGCGCCTAATTAATCGGCGCCAACTGAACAGCAGGTTGCCTTCCCACACCGAACACATCATGTCCGCTGAGAAGTCATGTTTGTAAGATCCTCTGATCAGCATGCAATGTGCACGCATAGTTTTTTCTTTTTTTTTTTTCAGGTGGGATGGGATGGGGTAAGTGGAAAGGGACGGGAAGGGATGGTTGTTGGGTTGTGTGGGACTTGGAACAAAATACGTGTTAATTTTTTTTTTCCAGCTCGGCTAATTTGAGAAGTAAGGTATTGTGTGTGGGAAGAAAGCGAAGGCTCTGCGTAGAAGAAGAGGGTTGTTGATGGGTTTTGAGGTTAAAGTTGGGGTTTTGTGGTTGGAGAAGGCGGTTTTATGTAAACATAATTGGTATTCAGGGAAAATTATTTCGTAAGAGAAGTAATTCTCTCGAGGTTTTATTTTTTTTTGGTTTTTTATTTCGGTTGTAAATAATAAGGGTGAAGTGTTTTCGGGTGTAAATAAATTTATGGGAGTTTGTAGATTAAATGGGGGAATGATAAGAGGTTGGATTTTTAAAATTGTTCGTGTTTTGTGGGGGTTTTCTTAGGTTGGGGATTGGAATGTCCTTTATTTGAATTTTTGGCATTCGATTAGGTAAGTTGTAAACAGTTGAAAGGCTTGCGAAGTATTTAAGTAAACGTGCATGAGCTGTTCGATGCGATTTTAACCTGGTGGAAATTTTGGTGGAAGGAGTTGAAATGTTTTGTTCAGTTGGACCTATCGACACGCTCGAATTCGACGCTGCCAGATTAGAAAATTTGCGATTTTAAATTTATGTATTTTTTGATTTCTGTTACATCTTTGCAAGTTCACCCTGTTGCTGATATCTCTACATTCTCTGAGAATTATAATAATAAAACATTAAAAATATTGAAGTACTGTACAATTAGCAGATGATGAAACAAAAAACACGTAATAATAGTGACTTTGCGAGGCCATTTTCATAAGTTGTTAAATCAATTACAGTTTTTCAAGTCGAAAATTCGACTTACAAATGAAAATTATAAAGCCAGAATAGTGTGGTATGCTTAATTTATATTGTTTGCATGTGCAGTACGTCATTTACAGTCATCATATACTGTCACTCACCATATACAGTATAAAAGAATTTTTTATGTGTAGAAATTTGGGGTGGGGAATCGGACGGTGTCACGAAATTGAAGTTGGACCCAATTGTCAAGGAGTTACCTAGTTTTCAACACGAAAGCTATTGGAGTTAAGCATAACGTTGCAATTAGAAAGTTGTAGAGCGTCACAGAGTTAGAAGGAATTCATTCTAAAATGGAATGGTTATTCAGAAAAAAATGAAAAAAAGAAAGATTTTTAATTGGAACATTACACCTAACTTCTTGACAATTAGGCCCAAACTCAAATTTCGTGACACCATCAGATTCCCCCACCTCAAATTTCCTATGACGCATGAAACGGATTTTTGAAATCTGACATAGTTCAAAAATTATTTCAGATGATTCATATCAGATTAATTACTGTAGTTTCGTAAAACTTTTAAAATGTGGTAAAATTCAACAAAAATTTTTTTTATAAAATTTACCTTCATTTGTCTAAGCATAACCCCCTAAGCTAAGATATCCAAGTTTAAAAAAAAAAAAAAAAAAAAAAACATTTTTAGTTTGTCATACCGTGGAATTTCCAAAAGTTCCCCTCATGTAATTTATTGACCATTCATTCTTTTTTTTGCTAAGCCAAGCAAGAACATGACCTTCAATTTCACTATAGAATTATAATTCCCCAATCACGAGGACTTTTCATAAAGTCGAGATAATACCATAATAAGCCCGTATGATATTACAAAAATTATAAACACCGCTTCACAAACTCTTATTAACAACCTCCCAGATAAAAAAAAAATCCCAAAACTTATACCATAACATAAATTAATTATACATCACGACACACACTTTCCCCGTTATAAATTCCAAGTCCATTAATACTATTCCCTCGCAAGATCCCTATTATCGTTATTTAGCATCATCCCAACAAGCCAGCCTGCAATGCAGCAAAGCTTAGGGGGTACTATTTACTATTTTAAACATTCCCAAATTTCCCCATCCCATTACCAAATGGACGCTGTCATCATAACTTGTATTGAAGCTCGGAAAAGTTTAAAATTTTCAAAACAAAAGAAGAAAAAAAAGAACAAAAATTGCAATCTATGTTACAAGCATTTCATCTAGCGAGTTTCCATAATGCAACAGGCATAGACCATAAATGGGGAGACCATCTTTCCAATTCAATCCAAGAATCCCTCCGAATAAAACAAGATGGCTTCTTGTCTCGACTATTTGAGGATAAAAATGGAGCCATTTTAAAGGGAATCAGGTGAGTCGTCGCACGTGAGAAAAGGAGAAAAAAAATTTAAATCAATCGTGAGCAAAGTGGCCGTGTGAATAACAAGTGTTAGTCGGGTGTCCTTTTCACTTTGTATTTAGTAGAGGCACATTAAAGCTTTTCATGCGTTATTTTATCAAGGATAACAACTGTGTGTGGCCCTATGTGTCGGTCATAAAAGGAAAGGGTGACAAGGACGACGCTTGTCGAGGCAAAATACATTCATTGGCTTTACGTTCGTTTTATTGCCGTGCACACGTTAGTTTTGCCCGGGTCGTGTCGTGCATGCGTGGCGCCATAGAGATGACATTATTCAGCCGTGTTATATACTGGTAATGTGTCCATCCGACACGTGAGATATGTGTTTTAGGATTCGAATAAAAATGCTAAGATGGAATGCTCTTGTTTTATATATCACGCGGGAGTGTTTTCCAGTTATATTTCGACGTTGGTTTGTTTTATGCATGTTCAAATGGTGCGATATTTTTTCCTCTTTTCTTTCTTTTTATATTTTATAAAAGGCGTTTTGCAGTTGGTTTGGGAATCTCGATGGTTTTAATTTTATTTGTGGTGGTTAAACGGTGGGAAAACGACTCTTTGAGGTAATAAAATTTCGTCCTGTGTGGTATTACGGGTTTTAGTTTGTAATTTTAACGATTCTGGGACGTTTGTCGACGAAATGTGTTGAAAGTATACGTCCAGATGCGATTTTGAGGAGAAATCTGGATTTGCTGGTCGCCAATTTCCTGAAATTTATCTGGACAATTGTTTTTAATGTGTCACACACACACAAAAACACACACCCGCACGCACTTTAACAAACTACAGCAACTGCATTATTTTGGATAAAATCGATGTCGGTGCTACGAGCATAGACGTATCATCACTCTAATGCAGGCTCCCCCGCATTACACGAGCGACGATGCCTCCAAAAACGGCTTAACCGATTTTCTTACACAAACAAAAAACACCCAACCAAAAAAAAAAATAAAATAAAAATTCACCTTTAATTTATACGTATTTCGCACGTAAAAAACACGTTTCTAATTACCCATGATTCCTTTTTTTTTTTTCTTTAACCATCCTCTGACTCGTTTTTTTCTCTTCCACCCCCACGCGTCGATGAACATTGTATGTTCGATATTTGATAGTGGAAAGTCGGTCAGGCATAAAATGGCAACCCTCAGCATCCTAGCCTCGGTCTGTATTGGCTTACCCTCATCTGTCCATCGTCGATAGAGCGGATTCTATCAAGTAAACGAGTCCCTTAAGAAACGGACGTCACGCGAGGTGGAGGGGAGGGAGGCACGCGGGCGGGGGAAGGAAGTTGTAGGGGAAGATGGGGGCGAGACACCCCTGCTCTTTTTCCAGCTAATGGTCCATCGAGTAGCTCGTCAGGAACAATTGGGTCGGGTCCTGCTCTGCTTTGCTCACCATGTAATAGTAGTAGCCGTTATAAGCGAATTTTTATGGCAACATCATTTCCCACGCTACGGCCACATAAAATTCGAGACCCACATGCACTCTTGACACCGAAAAAGGGTTACGCTGGATTCAAAGGGGTTTTAAACAGGGGAGGGTTCGGTTAATTCAAACTTTTAACACCAAAAAAATAAAATAAAATGAAATTTTTAAGCTCATGTAAAAAGAAATAGTTTTGATTTCACATAGGAAACAAGTGTTTTTTGGATTTTAAGTGAATTTTTTAAAGTAAAAAAATTTTAGCTGCTTGCTTCTGATTTGTGAGTGAAATAAACGAGTGAAGTGCATTTTTACATTTCATGTAGTTTTCACGTGACAAACATTAGGTGTGTACTAAGGCTTTAGCGATAATGCGGATTAATCGGCATTTTTATAACACTAAAATTGTGGGCTGGTCAAACTATTGCTAAAAATTTGTTCGAATTATTCCGAGTCGAATTAACGAGGTTTTTACTTGAGTCTGGAGTCTGACTGCAAAACGCGGTTAACCGCAGTTTTCCAGCTGATGGCCACTCGAAATTAGGCGATCAGGAATTAAATTTAATTGCGGTTTTTTTTAAAAAAATCTCATAACCTAATTTTTTGTTATTGCGACCGCGTCCTCACTGCACTGCAATCAGGATAATTCTTTCTGATTGCAAACTGCGGTCAACGACAACAATTCCCCACTAGTTTTTAATTTAAGGTTTCTCAAATACCGTACTTTTGAGAAAACCAATATTCGGTACGTATTTAAAATGAAAATCGTTTAATTTTTTATAAATTGAGGGATTTTGGGTGGATTTTGAGTTTTTGTGGAAGGTTTTGTGGCTAAAAACAAATCAAAGCCGTCAAAACCATCCAAAATCACCTAAAAACAACAAAACCACTCCAAACCCAAAAACCAGTACCAATACGTATAAAAAAAAACATTCTTTCAGTATTGGTATATACCGGTAGAGAAACTTTTGTAGTGCATTGCAAAATTAAATGTATTTCTACAGTATTTTTATCCAAGCTTCTTAAACCTCCAAAAAAATATACTGTGGGTCCAAGATACAGTCACATCCCATCACATCTCGTAAGTCGAATTTGTTTATTGGATTAAGCCTAACTTTTGCACGTTGAGGTCGACTCGATTACGGGATTAAGTGCGAGCTACAATAGCCGAGTAAATATCTCTTTATAGATTAGGATTAGGGCCAAATAGCACTTAGGAAATAATTTGATGCCCTTACGTTGCGGGAATTAATAATAGATGAAGGTTTTTACGACCCCTTTTTTTTCCCTTCCTTACCGTTTCTTTTTTCTTTTCGCCCCACTTATAATTCGAGCGTCCACTGAGTGGCAAAGAGTGTTTTTTCTTTCCTTTCCTTCCCTTCCTTCTTTTCATTTTATTACGGTGTCCTTTGCTAAAGACTTAAGGTTTACACAAGTTGGGTAAGAGAACGGTCGGAGAGAGTTGAATTATCTGAGGATGTGCAGTTCATAGATTCTCATTTGGAGCACGTGCAACGAATGGGAGTTGGTTTATGTTGGTGATCATGTCATCACTCGAGCTTGTTAATAACTTATTGAATCAGTAGTAAAGCAGAGCCATATATTTATATGTATTATATATACAGTATATATATGTCTGTGTATATACATTTTTTTTTTGTGGGTGTCTGGAGTGGGAGGTTGGTGACAAAACACGTCGAGGTTTTCTTATTAGCTCGTGTAGCCACAATATCTCGTGGGATTTGGGGCGCGCTCATAAATCGTCTTGTCTGCTGTAAAGTAGAGGATAATCTATGGAGCTGCTCATTCTTCTTCATTTGACTCTTAAAAGCCATTTTCTTCTACCACATCCAATTGTGGGCTTGATGAAAAGTGAGACGGATATACTTATTATGTCATATTTACTCGCACATATTTTCATCTCGCTTGCCTTTTTTTTTTATCCTCGGGAGGGAGAGTGGGAGAGAAGGTGTTGGGAAATGGAAAATTTGTGTGGGTGATGTGTTTTTAGGGAGGTTTGAATGAATGAAGGAGGAGGAGAAGAAGTTGGTTTAGGATAATGAAATTGGAAACTCTGGCATTTAGGCTGTGGGATTTTGCACGTGCTTTTCTTGCATTGCCTAATTATCAAACTGAGTTTGAAACGTTTTCCATGTATGTACGAGTTTTGCATTTTTATTTTCTCTTGTTTTCCACGCAAGACAGTTCAATCAGTTTTAACTTTTCCCCTCCCCACATTCCTCCCAGCAACTAGGGTTTCATTACCGGTTTTTACTGATACAGAATACTGTATTTTATTCGGTATTGGGTTTTTGGGTGGTTTTGTTAAATTTTTGGGTGATTTTTGCTGGTTTGGGTGGCTTTTAACAGGTTTTTGATTTGATTTTAGCCACAAAACCTGTCACAACCACTCCAAACCCACCCAAAATACCGAAAATAATAATACCGAGAACCGGTTTTTCCCAAATTACGGTATTTTAGAAACCCTACCACCAACAACTTGAAGAAATTCAAGAATAAAAAAAAAAAAATTATTTTGTTAGATCTGTTTTATCTCGGGTTAATTCAATTTAAGTTTTTTTCTTCCAATCCTTTTCTACTGCCAGTTTTCTCTCTCTCTCTTTTTCCTGATGCTGGCTTGTGTACAGAGATGAGCCCTATGTTTGGGCACTACATTAGGGCACTCGAAAGCAGAGTGAGGATCGTTGAGTACTCGCTTTACTGCCGTTTCAAACTTCTTCTACGTCGAGAAGAAGCCCCAAATGGCTTCTCTTGCAGGACACTTTGCCCTCGTAAGGATCAAGGTAGTGTCCAATTCACTCAGGTACGAGGAATAGCTTCGGTTCCATTAGGCATTTTCAATTTAACTGTTGATCAGTTCTCCGTCCTTCAACTTTAAACCGGGCCAGATAAAAGGAATTTGGGAAAAGAGAGAGAGAGAGAGGAAAAATGCAACAGGTTTAACATATTTTATGCCGCGTTTACATTCAGAAAAAAAAATGTATGGAGAAAGAAGTTTAAAGTTGAATGCACGTGTTGCTTAATGTCGAGACTGATTTTATTTAGTGTACATTTAGAGACCGTAAATCATGTTTGTTGGTAATAAATTGTTTGCACTAAGTTTTAAAGGCAAATTTTATGTAAACAAATTTCATGCAATCGCCTGGGTTTGGTACAATAGACCGGGGAATTGCAACGAGTTTACCTCGAGGTAATTTTTAGAAAAGAAAAAAAAATAGTTAAACGGATTTTTCAATAAATGTTGGGAAGATTGATGATAATTCTTAGACACAATCGATAATTAGAATTTGTTTGATTAAGTGATAATGAGGGAATTGACTCGCTTAGTTGCTGAAGGGATGAAAATGAATGAATTGAATGAATGAGGGGGAAATGTTGAGAAATTATTATAGCTGGCAGTGAAATAATTTTTTTTTCTTCCTATGGGGATACGTGGGGGGAGGTAACGTGTATAAATACTGAAGAAATTGGATATAGAAAATCAATAGAAGGCAGTGAAGAAGAAAAGTAATTTTGCTATTTACTCTGAAGCTTCTCGTGGGTTTTGGGGCAAATCCATTTGTGTGTGAAGTCAGTTGTGCACACCTATGTGTGCCATTAAGGTGCGTGTCATAGGTTAATTAATTGAATGCCACATTACACTCTTGGGAATACACACCGTAAAGTATGGGAGTACCGTATAAACATAAAATTACTAGTTGTCCCGGGAAAAGTGTGAAATAATATTTTTATTTGTTGTATTTTTAGTTTTTGGTCACTTAATGGCGCTGGGTCATACGTTTATGAGGTCGTGCGAATTTAACGTTGTAAAACTTGCAGGCTTTGCTTTTCTTAGAATAAAGTTTTTAAAAATTTTATGTACTATTTAATTCTGGCAAATTATTTTGTTAGGCCCGAGGGAAATGGCTGCAAAAATTTGGCGCCTAAAGTTTAGGCGGGTTTAAATTTGCCCGAGCGAAATGGAAGAAAAAATTCAGCACTTATGCGAAGTTATGCACATGAAACAGCTAGAAAAGCCAAAGCTAGGTGCCTAAAATTGGCATTTGACATTTCCTTATAAATCAACAATTGTTGCCTGTGGCATTGCACTGTAGGTGTCACTAAGCAACATTACTCTCTCATAATAAATTCATTCTTTCATCGGTTTTCGTCAGGTTTGGTTGATCTTTTTCTTTTCTCTCCATTTCAAATGACGGCGATAAACTTAATGAAATGATGTGAATTCCATATTCTCCATTCTCTGCAATACGCAACAACAATTCACCATAGTCAGATTTAGACCGACATCAGTTGTTTGGTTCGGTCTTCGTAGACTTAGGAAGGGCACCAAAGTCCAGTTCTGCTACTCTCGCTTTCCAACTCGCATACGTGGGTTCTCGGTTAAACTGGTTATGTATGAATACTCTTGGAGACTTAAGCTAGGAAAGGTACCGGAAGTCCAGTTCTGCTACTCTCGACTTCCAACTCGTACACATGGGCTCACGGTTAAACCAGCTATGTATCTTCTGATTCTGACCCGCATCAAGGATAAAGGTCTTAAAGTGAAAGATTATTTGGCAAGACTGACTTTACAGGAATTTCAAACTCTGCAAACTCCGTATCAGATTTGCCTTATCACAAATTGGCAATCTAAGTGTGTGTTTAAAAATCACAAGCAGATTGACTAGGTTACTGGCCACAGTAACCAGGTCTTTTGAAAAATGAGCCGTCGGTTACTTCGGTCTACTTCTCCTACTTAAAAAGTGAGTTAACCGTGGATAGTCAAGATGGTAGGCTCCAGTACACTATGACAGAAGTGTAACCACTGCGAATTGCGGGTAACCACTAACCAGGGTAACCACAAACATGATAACTGTTAACCCAGTCATGATTTCCAAACACACCCTTAGTAACTGGAATTATTTGTCATAAAAAGCTGTAAAAACATCTGAGACTTTAATTCATTGCATATTTGATGATGTTATGAAACAAAAAATAATGAAAATGGTTATTTAGAAGTGATAAAAGTGGAAAGGAAAAGTAATCTTAAATTTGGAGTCTGCAGACAGCCGACCGACAAAGTCGACTCCAGGCTTAGCCTGGCGCCAGCAAGTCACATGGGCATTTCATATGAGGTGGACAAGTTGACACACCTATATGTATGTATGTGAGCGAGCGGGTATCAGTTGTCTGGGCCGGGGAAATTGAATTACGACCGCTGTTTATGTGAAATGCGTTGTTTGTTGCGATTGCAAAAGTTGCAATTTAAAGGAAGTGAGTTTTGTCGAGTAAATGAAGGTAATTACATTTTACTTTGCTTTAATAGGCTCGTCTCTTCTGATTTTGTTTTACGTGCGCTGGCCATCGTTTTCAATGGCTCCCACGGTGTCTAGCAGCGTCGGTATTGCGTTGGAAGCGCGTTCGAATCTCTTGTTGGCTCTACTAATGGCAATCACAGGCGTTGCCCTGTGAAGGTTTATGGTAATTAATGAGCGTGGAATAGGCAGACAAATTGGCAGTTGAAGCTCTTGCTGTTTGTTTGCTTTTCATGATGTCATTTGCAAAGTGCATGTGCAAATTGGGACGTAAAACTTTAAGGGTTCAAATTCTCTATATCATTTTCACTCCTTTTTAATTTCAATTTAACAAATTCTCCGACAATTTTCTCTCTCACTTTAAAAAAAAAAAATATTTAAAAAAAAAAATTAATTTAATAAAAAATGCACCAAATTGAAAACGAGTTCCATCATTTGTTTTTCGCATTTTCTCGCATTTTCTGCGGCTGCAAGAGGCCAAGGGGTGTAGTGGGCTCTTAGTCGCGAGGCTTTTGGTCGTCGCCTTCCGCTGACTGCGTTTAATTGAAGTAAAATAGCCTGGCCCAAGCCCCTCATTCATCCGCACAATTACTGCTGAGGTCTGTCGTGTGAACCACCATCTCCACATTCCCTTCTCCCACGTGACTTCCTTTCCCCTTATGCAAGAATGCCCAAGAGAAAATCGCCTTTGCGGGTTTTTAGGAGGAGGTCTGAAAATCTTTTTACTTCATTAACCTTTAAACTTTTTTTCTCTCTCTCTCTCTCCTCCTTCGATTCAAACTTTGAGAAAATTTCCAAACTTTCCCACAATTAAAAAAAAAAAAAATACTCGGGTGGGTTAAAAATGGCCCACCATCTGTTTACGAGACTTAATTGTCCAAGACGAGTCTGTTTATGACAAATGTTTTATGTTTGACGTCTGTACGTGCTACTTAGCATTCCCTGCGTGTACTATACAGCCCGAAGACGACAGTCGCTCGGTCGTCAACAAGTGGGGGACCGACGAACATTGCTTATGACTCCAGTGTCTCTTGATCGAGCCAATAAAAAGAAGAAAAAACGGGCACAAAAGGAAAAGATGGTTTGTGGGTTTTATGGGCGTCATTTGTTTTGCTCCGTGTGTACCAAGTTGGAGCACTGTGATTAAGTCTGCGTTTGTCTTTTCTTTTCCTCCTCTCGATTCTCTTGTTTTTGTTGGGTCAACTGGTGCTGGTTTTCATCTATTTTTCTCGTTGATTTGAGAGTTTGATCCGGGGGTTTTAGCGAGGAGAGGGACGAGAGGATTAGATGCAAATGCAAGTGAAATATGATAGCAGTTGGGAGTGCAAGTTAGTTTGGCGTGAAAGAGTAATCTATTGATTTGTTTGGCGCACTCTAGCATTCTCTAGTCCAGTGGATGTGGGATTTGCAACTGGTTGTGTGCGCTTTGCAAGAGATAAACCCTCCCTTACTCCCTCTCGTCTTTCGTCTTGTACCATCTTCTCTCGACTCTCTCCTCTTTCTCCCTCTGGTGACTTGGCCAATATCTTTGCTCTTGGTTCCCATACCTTTTTTTTTTTTTCTTCTGGTGGGGGAAAAGTAGTGAGAAATAATGTGTTTTCTGTTTTTTTTTTAAAGTTTTCTTTTATGGGGGAAGATTTTATGAAAATGTGAAACTGGGTATTAAGTTATAAAAGTTGGAAGTTTGGTTGGTTTGTTGGTTTAGACGTTTATTCTGACTGATGTTATGTCTCGTTTAACGGCGCCATGGATTAATGTAATGTCGCGACTGACGTCGTCGAGTTCGGTTGTCGGTTTAGGATGGGTTATAGTGTGCTAGGTTTTAATTATTAGTGTTTTGTTTTATTCCCTTTTGAGTTTGGTTTCTTAATTAAGTGAAAGTTAGTGTATGTTACCTGGTTGGAATTGTTTGTTAGGATTAGTTTTGAGTCGTTATGGTGGAAATTTCAATTTTCTCTCTTCTCTCGTCTTTGGACGATGGAAGTTGACCCTTGATTCTCGGAGGAGTTGCTCGTCAGTATTGAGCGAATTATGCAGGTTAAGCTGAGAAGGAAATTTGATGCAATTTCGAGTGTGGTCAAAAATGACTTAAAGGTTTTCCCAGAAGTGAATCATTGGATTCGACTACTGGAAACAAATTGGTCATGAAGGATCTATGGAATAAAACGAATGATTAAATAGGGAAAGCTGTATGATAAATTATTAATAATAGTTTAATTTCTTGATTTATATGAGGAATGGCTGAGACCATCACTATAACAAATCCACAAATTATCGATTATACAGTCTATTTTCAATAAATACTGGATCGATTTGCATCAAAATATTTACTGTCCGGAATCAGTATTCAGTACATAGCCAGTTAAAAAAAATATAAAATAGCAAAGTTATGAAATCATAAAGTTTTTTACAACGAGGATTGGAGCAGTTTTTGTTGTGGCAAAGGTTTTATTGTTGACAATAGGTGCATGCACCTGATATCCATGTAAAGTACAAAAAAATAAAATAAGCTAGCCGATATTTAGAGTTCAACAAATTTGTGACGTAAAGACTTCCATACCTCAACAATTTTGGATTCTGTTTTATCTGAAGTCCTCAGACTGGTTTTTTAAAGAAAATCCGAAAACGGAAATCAAAACTTCAAAAAATCGGGGGTTTTATTGAAAATATTTCTCTAAATTAAAAAATTAAATTAATAAAATGAAAAAACTGCAAAACAAAAATTGACAACGGCAATTGTAAAATCATTTGAAAAAATGCGTAGAATCGATTTAGAGAGGTATTGCTGACATAGAAGAAATTTCAGAACAACAAGAACAACGATTACCTAAAAAAAAAAAAAAAAAAAAAAAAAAAAAAAAAAAAAAAAAAAAAAAAAAAAAAAAAAAACCTGAAATAAAAACAAAGTATTCTCGTATTGGCCTCATTTCTTTTGGTTTTCCAACAAAAACAAATATTTTTATTGCCAAAATGGGAAAACTCTGTAAATATTACCTTTATACATACGAATTGTTCCAATTCCAAGTTTGAATAATAATTTAATATCAGCATTTCATCCATTTGACATTTTACTTAATAAACTCGCAGAACGAGGGACATCATTATGAAAACTTTATCGAACAATTTTGATTTGTCTTTCCCCCAATTTCTAAAAGTAGACAGAACATCACGTTTCCTCGTCTCGATGGCGTAAAAAATTCTTTAAACCAAATAAAGATTTGACTCGAATCGATGATTTTCAGTCGCAGTGTGGTTGTCTGCCTCGTGTTTCCTGGTTAACTGTTGCTATTTTCTTGCGTTACCTTGGTTACCACGCAGCACTTCTTCCCTTACAACACCTGTCCTCGACCGACGGTCAGTCAAAGAAAATTTCTTTTTTTATTCGTGTGATTTAAGGGATCAATTAGGGGTAAATTTATTGGGTGTGACCTGGTCGCCAGGTCGACGCCATATCGTGTGTTGAAGACTAATCAATTTTATTGGAATGAGGATATCCACGTGAGAATATCCTTTGCTCGCTGACGGTTAAGTCCCACAATCGAGTTGTGCGCGGCTGATGGGAAAGGGCAGTTGTGTTGCTCTGGCGTCTGCAAAGTGGTTTTAGTGGTCACACTCCTTCATCCATCGTGTTTCTCCTCACTCTGATCCAATTAAGCTTTATTGAAGAACTGCAAAACTCCGCTCGCATCTTTTTTTCACCAATCGATGAATGAGTGACAATTATCTAGGCAAAAATTTTTTTTTTCTAAATTCTAATATAGGTTTTGGGAGTAAAATTCGGTGGAAAAATGGGATTATGTGCCTTTGTTCAACGAAAAATAGGGAGATGGAGGACAAATACTGAGCAAAAATTGACTTTCGAATTTATTAAGGCAAGTGAACTATTTAAAAAATGTTCGAAACAAATTTTTTATGGATTTTTTAACCAAATTTTGAAATTTCCGTATTTAACTTGGGTCAAAATGGATGTAATTGAAAATTTTCTACATATATTTGTTTGGTTTTGTAGTGAAATTTAAATTAATGTGACTTTCAAACATAATTTCAGAAGTATTTTTGTTTTTATCAATTTTTCAACATTAAATATTAGGTAAAAATAAAGTTTACAGTTTTGTTTTAATTTTTGTGCACAGAGGACTGAGGCTGAGGGAGCCGAGAGGTCAGCAACAGTGGAAAGTAAAGTAAACTCAGGAAAACTCGCGAGTATGCGAGACCAAGGGTGTCGTTAATGTGGATACGGGCCATAAATTTGAAATCGCGAATGAGTAAACCTCTTGAATGTAGAATCAGCGAATATATCGAGGTCATTCACTGATTCTGTGGATATTTCCAGCACTGATTGCGATTGCAATTCTAAGCATTCGGTCGGAGAGAGACCACAATCTCCCTAAAGAGGATCAAAGTGAAAACTCCTGTTCAACTTGTTCGCAGAAAAGTGCACAATCAGGAGAAAAATGAAAAATTTTAAATTTAAATTTTTGGCGCGAAAAAAAAATTCAAAAAAATAATAATTTTTCTCTCCTTCCTCCATCATCCATCCTCCATTCTCCTACTTACAAAAAAAAAATTAAAACTAAAAATTAAAAATAAATGACCCACAAGCAATTCCACCCATTAGCCGAGTAATGCAATAAGAAAGTTGAATAAAGGTATTTTGTAAGTTGTTTTGAACAAGTGAAGATTGATCGAATGAAATGTCGTCCTGAGACTTAGTTTTTTTCACTGCGTGCAAGTATGTGTTTCTCACCATGGTGTGGCGGTGGCGCGGTCGGTGCAAATCGATACTGGTGGTGCTCTGCCCCTACCCTCGATCCAGTGGAAGGCTCTGTACAAAGGTAATAAGCAGTTTCCCTTCGTGGCGGCGGTCGACGGAATCGAGTCGGCTGCTCTGCCTGCCACGCCAACATGTCGCTGTTCCTAGCCTAAGGTGTGGGGGCGTTTGATTTGACTCAGGTAAGAAAGATTTTTTTTTCTTTCCTCCATCCTTTCATTTTTTTTTTTATTCAACATGAAATATTACACTTTCGTGCAATCGAGGGAGTTGTAAAATTTTTTTTTCAACCACAACTTTGCATCTTGTTAACACTTTTTTTTTTTTAGCAACAAGTTTAATGTTTACATTGGGGTTTTTAATTAGATAAATTTTTGCTTTTTTTTATTTTTCCTTTGAAAAATAATGTAATTTGGTTGCAAGTTAGTTGCAGGAGTTGCTGAGGTGAGACGTTGGACTGGGTCCATGTGCAGAGTGATGAGTCATGTGAAATTTGGGCAGAGGAAGGAAAGGGAAGGTGGAGGTGGAACGGGAGGAGGAAAACATAAATTAAGTTGGTGCTTCGCGATATTTTAGTAGTGGGGAAGTCGGTTGAATCACAAGAGCGTTGAGGCAGCCGCACCTTAGCACAATCTGTCGCTTTGCCCGTGTTTCAGTTGATGGACTTTGACAGAATAGCAGTGGTGCGGAAAAGAGAAGGAAGGAAGAAGGAAAAGGAGTGAGAGAGAGAGAGAGAGAAAAAAAAAATTTCTGGTGTGCTGTGCTGTGAAAAAGAGAAGGAAAAAGGGGTATGACGAGAGGGGAGGTGAAATTTATTTTGATATAAAAGAAAAGTAAATGAAAAAAAGGAAGTTTGGAAATTTAGAAGAGGAAAGAAAGCTGATAGTGCCTCACTTGATGCTTGTGAGGCAGGTTTTTATCGATTGTAATGGGAAGAAAGTTAATTAATCAGGATCTGAGAAAGTTAAGCATTTTTTACCTTTATTTTTCTCAATTTTTTTTTATTCATTCTTAAAAAAATACTGTATATTTAAAAAAAATGATGAAAAGAAGCTTGTTGTGTGTGTGTATCTGGGGATTTGATTAATGTTTACCTTTTCATGTGGTAAAAAGGTAAAAGGAAATGGATGAAAGACAGATGGGAGTAAAAAGGGAGGATGGATTCATGGTTTGTTGGTGTTATGAAAAATGTAAGTGGTCAAAAGCTGAAAATTTTTTATTGTTATTATTATTATTACAGAAATTTTATTTTCCAGATGAGGTACGGTATTTAAGGTGGAAGTTCTAGAATTTCTTATTTTTTTTTTTAATTAAAGATGGTTCTTAAGAAACGAAATGGATTTTGTGCGTGTGTGTGACGAATTGGCAGTGACTGAAGCGCATTAAGGTTGTGCTTTACCGTTACCTGCGTTTTGGTCTAAGTGTGCGATGGGTTACCCAGTCAGACGAAGAGAATGCAGTGCGATTATTCAATCTGGCTTGTCAGGACTTTGGGGTTCTACCAAGGGAATCGTGCAACATTGGCAATGCTCAGCACGCTATGCGTGGTCAGACAAAAGTATACTGTTGATGCGTTTAAAGTCTTTATGTGTATTGGCCCGAGGAGTCACTTTGTCTTTTTTTCTGCCGACACTTTGTCGAGCTTGAGATGTTTTAATTCCATCGTTTTTTATTTCGTTTGGAAAAAAAAAAAGATTTTTGGTTTTGTAAGAACATCTGTTGAGCTGAGTTTTAGGTTTTTGTCTTGTGTGATATGATAGAAAAGTTAAATCTTTTTAAAATCGTCAAGTGTCTATAAAAGGTGGCTGGAAATGGCAACGTGATGTGTGCTAGTGGCCATTTTGCAAGGAATTGAAGATTTTTTTTTTTCAAAATTTGTTTTTTTTTTCTTTTGTATTCTTTTTTTTTTTTTTCCTTGAAAAATTTCTTAGAGCGAGAATTCTTCTTTTGGGCTTTATTTTTTTCCCCTTTCTCTTCTCTTGGCAATGTCTTTTGTGTGATGTGTTTACGAGCTTTTCGTCTTTCTAGCCAATTGAGGAAATAGAAAAAAAAGATTAAAACATATACGGATAAAATAAAAATAAAATGGAATATTGCTCATCACGCACATATAAACCAGCCAGCAGAGCATCAATAATATTTTTCAATATTGGATTGTAGCAAATCTATGAATTTGCCGCCTTTGGTACAAGTTATCTTCATTTCCCCACTTTTCCATTTTTTTCTCTCTCTCATATTCTTTTACTGCTTGTCTTGTCTATACGTTTTGTATGTTGAGTGGAAAGAAACTTGTTTGTATGCAATCATCTTATTTGTTTTGGAATTTTTGTCCCACACAGACACACCCTCACACACCCACCAACAAAAAAAAAAAGTAATTTTTGCTTTCTCTGAATTTCTATGAATAACAAAACAGTGTTACACACACACATCTTTCAAGGTTTTATTTCTTTGGATGAAAAAAAATTTTTTTGTACACCAAAAAAAAAAAAATTGTCGAATCACTTATTTATAGTTTTGGAATGAAATAATTAATTCTGGATACCGAAAGAGGGAATCGTAAAAAGGTCAGTCGATTTGATGGAAATCGTCAATAAATCGAGAGAAAAGCTCCGCCTTAAACATGCTGCAGGGAACTCGACTGCTGAGCACCACCAGCACATGCAATTTTTCCAGTTTGGAAATTAAGTGATTAATTCGGTGTATGTGGCCGCCATCGAACTCGAATTGGGACTAATTTATACCGCAATGGGGACTTGTTATTACGTTATCAATAGGACTTTAATCATAATTCCAATTATTCGTGCCGTTGCCGGTTATCGAACGGCTTTAAGAGGGTCAAGATCCTCGTGTCGCGGACTCGTGTTCGCCTGCCTTCTTTCAACCGGTCGAGCTTCATTGCGCAACAGCACAGATGTCGAGCGGATTCTTGCACACTTGTAACAAGAAAATTAATAATACATTAAGCAGCTAATATAGCACAAAAGAAAGCAATTGCAAGCGCGAAAGAATTTTTTTTTCTTCTACAATTTTTCCACGCTTTGAGGAATTGCTGATTTTTTATATTTATTTTTTATTTTTTTAAAATCTTTTTTTATTATTATCATCATCATAATAATAATAATGGAAGTTGATGTTGACTTGGTGAAATAAATTTGATTAGGCCTATAACTCACGTCCAAGTTTGTTGTGGTCATTTGGTTTATCATCACGTGCAAAGAGAAGATGCAATTTTAATAAATCTCATCATCTTGGAATGAGTTTGGGGATTTCTCCTTTTTTTATTTATTCATTCGTTTATTTATTTGCTTTTTAGTTATTAATAAAGTTCAGGTCGTGTTTCAGCTCGCTTCTTTATTTATTACCTTTTTTTTTTTTTTCTCGAGGTTTTTCGATCGTAATTTAAACGGTATTTGCATTAATGAGGGAAGGGGGAAAAAATTGATACATTAATACATGGTGTGAAGTAATTTCTTTCCGGAGTGTAGTGTATGTGTGTAATAGGATTGTAAGCCGTTACAAAGTGGGAGATCACGCAATTTCATATATTTATTTATAAATATTATTTGCCGGAGAGACGAGCGCACACGGAAATCGGCGTTAGGGCCACAAATCATGATGCTAGCAGACGCTCGGACACTCGCTCGGCTGGCAGTATGCTGTTCTCATTAATTACTTTGCCTCACTTTATTTAGAAAAAAAATAATAAAACGCAAAAAAATGTTTTTTACGAAAAATAGAAAAAGTAAATAAAAATAGGAAGAATGTAAATAGAAATTAATGAAGCTTCTCTACATATGTGGCCTATCACAGCTGTCTTCATTTTATTTTCAACATTGTTTTTGTAAAATTCTCCTCAAGGCTTAAAAAAACAAGAAGATTTTAAAATTAATTTTATATGTAGGATATACAAATTTAATTTAGTTTTATTGAAATCTCAAAATATATCGATTTTCCGAATACAAAATTGAAAGAAAAAAAAATTAACAATTTCTTTCTTTAAAGACATAAACCCTTTAAACTTTGTGCACAAAAGGGAAAAAAATCTACGTCATTGATTATTAATGTAACATTTTTTTCCCCTTCATCCTTGGCTGAAGTGGAATGGTAATATAATTTGAAAATGATGAATGGTTGTTTATTCGTGGCGTGTGCATTTGTTTCTAATGGGCCCAACATCATTACTTAAATAATTGTTTGCCAGATAGCCAGTACCGGAGATAGACACGACGAGCATGGAACATGGAAGTGCCAAAAATTCTCATACACGTGTCTCTTCTGATCTTCTCCCATACCCCCTAAAAAAAAAAAAAAAAAAAAAAAAAAAAAAAAAAAAATTTTCTGACCCAGCTGGCTGAAAAGTCATAGGTTGTAGCTGACAGAAGAAGAAGAAGAAGAAACAGGGAAAAGATAGATGAGCTCGCAAGCTCTTTAACAGATACATCTTTCTCTGATGTTTAGAAGTCTTTTGTGCACTTGGGTCTGCAGCTCTCGGCTCTTTTGTATCGGTTTGGCATTTCTATTTGCAATGTTGGCTTTTACCCTGTTAATTAGCTTACCCCGAGAATAGGGTTGCACTACCCGTTACACCTCCTTTTCGATCAAATGCTTAATAAAAAAAAAATAGCGTGAAAAGGGATAATTGTGTGGGTGTGTAGCGGCGGCTTTGCAAAGGCGCCAGTTCGATGTGAAAGGATTTGAATTAGTTTGTATGGGTGGGAATCGAAGAAACCCTGCGAGTTGTTCGTACAAATGATTTATTAAACAAGTGATTTTATTAAAAATACACACCAAGCTTTTAATTGAAAATGCAGACGAGGAAGTTTTTTGGTTGAATCCAATAAGGAATTGTTAGTTTGGAAAGAGAGAGGGGGAGAGAAAAAATGTAAATAATAAAATTTACTGATTTCACTTTCACATTGCAGCACTTCCATACATAAAGAGAATGGATGATTGCAGCGTCCTTTTTTGGGTGTATAGGAGGTTTAAAAATATTTCATAACTATCGAACAACGTGAGATGTAAATAAATAACCATTTTATATCGTACATTTGTATATAAATTGCGGTTTATTGTTTCAAAGTTGTCACCAGGTGTTGGCAAATGGTTTTTTTCCTTCTTTCCTTTTTACGTGACAGTTTATACCGAGTTTGGTGATGGAATAAACCAGGAGAAATATTCAATTTTACTAGTATTTTATATTTGGTAAAATAAAATAAAATAAAAACTTTTTATCGATTTTTTTTTCTGGTTGATAAATTGTTAGATTTTGTATTAGAAAATAATATTAAGGTGATAGAGAGAGAGTATAGAAGAGAGAGAGGAAAAAAAGGTATGTTGTGTGGAGAGTTTGTACTTTAAATTGCTTTCCGTCCCCAGTGTACAGTTTGAAGTGAAGAAGGATAATGAGATATGATAATTAAATCAGTGAGTTTGACTGTCCCACGAGGGGGTGAGTGGTTAATGGCAATACAAACGGAACGTGTTTGCACAAAACTCACTAATAAGAAGCAACACGAGGTCGGGGAAAACAGATTCCAAACTAACCCTGCGTCGACTCACTTCGTCTTCCCAATTCTCATCCCCACCTGGGTAATCTTTTTATTATTTTTTATTTAATTTAATTTAATTTAATTTTTTTTTTTACACGATGGGAGCAATCGATGAATTAAAAGTTGCAATTTATTAGAGTAGAAAGAATAACAGGTTGGAAAAGTATTGGAAAAAGTTGCTGGAAGAGAATTGTGTGTGTGTGTGTGGTGGAAAAGAAAAATCCATTGCGCAGTTGCAGTTTAACAAAGAGCTCTCTGGTATTGGAAATTTAAAGGTATAAATTTATGATGGTGGGGGTTAGGGAGAGGGGGTGTTAAAACGGAGGAGTGTAAGTGGATTTGTTAAAGTTGTGTCATTATTTTTGTGAAAAGGGGTTTAATTTGGTAGTTGTTTAGTTTTGAGCCCGGGTGTTTACCCAGTCGTCTTTACTTTACACACGATTTTAAATTAGGAATTAAGTTAGTGAAAATCGCTTCAATTAAAATGATTCACATTCACCGAGCGGAATTTTCTGTATGCATAGCAAGTTGTGCGCTTTTGGTTAATTAAAGTCTCAAAGTCTTTGAATTATTAAATTTATTTTTTGACGCAAGGTGTGGTTGGGGCCGTGATGAATGGGTGCAATTGGAAACGGAATGCCGAGACAGATGAAGTGAAGCTAGTTGGAAATTATTGTTTTCTAAGCTTCTCGCCTCTTACGCTATAAATATTTTCTAATGGGTATTAGGTAAATGATTTTAGGCGTGAATTAAGGCAATGTGATTTTAATTTGATTTCTTTATTCAAACTTTTTTTTTTTTTTGGAAAAATATGTTGAAAAATTATTCAAAAATAAAATGGTTTGTTGAATCGTGGTTTTATCGTTCCAAAGTTACTGACTTCAGAGCAGAGGTAGTAAAAATCGTGTTCACACTGCTGCAGGAATAGGAAAAGGAAAATAACTTTGTTGTACTGCAATACCAGGACAACCCAACAACTTCTGTGAATATTTCAGCATCTATTTTGTTTGTTTACGGTTGGAGATGCCATCGCATCATGTGACTGTGCAAAAAGCTATTTGACCGATGCACTACTTCAACTCATACTTCTACTTCGTTTTTGTGCATTCAACTTCTTACCTCTCAGAAGTACACTTCTACCCACAATGCATCTTGTTCTGCATCAACTTCTCTACTTCAACTGCAGTGTGACCCAGAGTCAATGGACTCTGAGTCTGGTGTGACCAAGAGAACTAACATTCAGGAAATTCGTCAACAAGATTTTAAAATTTTAAAAAAATTTTTAAAAACTTTCAGAGATTTTATATAAATTTTCAGAGAATTTGTTTAAGATTTTGAAAAATTTTGGTATTTTTAAGGATTTCAGAGGTTTTGAAAGATTTTAGGACTTATTTTAAAGATTTTGTGGTTAAAGGTTTGGGATTTTCTTGGGATTTTGAAGAGATTCATGACTGTTGAACTCTGTGTGTGGCACTGATCTCGACATATACGAGGGTACTGTTCCTAAAAAACCCTTTTGGAGTTACAGAATGTTCTTGGTCATGTAAAAAACGTTATGAAAATTGATAAACACACATGACATTTCTCAAATATGTGTATTTTTCATCAATTTCAGTACTGTACAGTAAATAAAACATGTTTATATACCCAAACATTAAAACATTTAAACAAAAATTTACTATTTTTACTTCTACTGCTGAGGACTGAGACAGAGTGGCCATAGAGAGAAGCAACAGGGATAAAAACTTGGATTAACTCGCGAATGTTGAAACGATGCATAAATTGCAAGTCGCATTAGATGAGGTCTCAGAAGAAAGGTCACTGACTCGTGTATTTTTCTTTTCTTTTGTTATTGTTGTTGTTGCTGCTGCTGCTGCTGATATCCAGATATGTGCACGATGAGAAATGATGTGAGAATGGAAGAAAATGATTATTTTTCTCGATTCACACGTGATTGTGAAGAAAGCAGCTTATGTTTGCTCCATGATTCAGCATGGCTTCACCAGATAATTCAACTGCATTTTCTTGCCAATGGTTTGCCAATGGGTCTCCGTTTGGGATTTCGCGAGTGTTGTTAAAGAAAATCTGGATTATGTTAAAAAGGTGCTGCATCATATGCGAACGCGTGCACCGTAAATGATGGTTAAGACGCTTGAAATTTAAAGCGAAACTACATTTAACTCTTCTCACTTTTCACAGCAGGAAATCTTGCTTTAAATAAGCCAAATTTCCACTCACCGTTCACCTTTTATTCAATTTCCTCTTAATTTACATGCGAATTTACTCTCAAAACACTTTTCTCTCTCACTCACTCTCTCTCTCCTCTCGTTAATTTTTATATTGGGAGATATTCATTTAGATTGATGTTTTATTGAGGGCGGGATATGATTTGGTTTAGATTTACATCAGTGAAATCAAAAAAAAATAAAGCGTAGAAAAACGAGCTGCGAGAGAAGTTAATTTTTTAAAAGATAGCTCAAAGACGGAATTCCCACCGAGACAGTCAGAAGGTGTAGTAAAGTGAGGGTGGGTGGAGTTGATTGAAGATGATGGGAGTTTGGAGCTGAGACTTGCGAGAGAAATACTTGTGATGAGATGAGTGTTTTGCAACACTTGATCAATGAAGTTTTAGCTAGTTTTTTTTTTCTTCTTTCTCTCTCTCTTGCCTCTCCCTCTCCTCTTTCTCTCTTGCAATCTTAATAGAGGTTTGGACGAATAATGTTGATAGCGGCGTCTACGCCCCTTCCCACACCTCGTTTTCTTCTATTTATTTTTTTTTGTTTCCGAAATGATAAAAAAAAATGAAAGGAAATGGAAAAGATTGACTTTTTGTAAAGTAATGGAAAATGTTATGTTTACATTGCAATGGAATTATGTTTTAACTCAGCTGACTCGGGGTCGTGACCTTACAGTTTTACCTTTTAATTAGAACAGCTTTATAAGCTTAAGAAGGTTGTTTTGCAGAAAAGTCTAATAATTCAATTTAGAATAATTATGTGTAAATGAAATCTTACGTGATCTGCTTGAAAATTCATCTGGTTTTGTTTTATTTGGTGTAATGAAAATTTAAATATATATTTAAGGTGTGTCCAAAAATTATAAAGCCACTTATAAATTCTTAATTTTTTATAAAGCCACAAGTCTCTAAGCAAAATGCATTTAGGACATTAATTATTATACAGTTAGATGTACTTGTAGTAATTTTTGTTAAGAAGTTCCAGTCTGTTTGGAAATAAATCCAAAATGACTAAAAAAAAACTTAAGTGTTTCATCAGTTCAAATTTGTTTGAATCCTGATTGATTCGGTTTGAATTGGTTTCTCAGCAGTTCGGTTTGAATACAAATTTCGAAACTGCCCCCAAAATATCGGTCAAATCGGTTTTACACTTTTATGTTAAATCGATTCAAACAAAACTGACATCAAACTCGTTGAGATTGAATGTGTCAATAAGAAATCTAATTTTACACTTTTTTAAATTAAACAAACAAATTTTTTAAAAAATTTTAGAAAAAAAAAACAAAAAAATTTGACATTATCATCAAATATAACACATCTGTATCTTCTTATTACAGTGCCAGTCCTCCACCATTCCCAACTGAGCGCAGGAAAACCCTCGAGGATCGTCAGGCTTTGCAACCTCTCAACCTGAACAAACAACCTTACGTAAGTACAAGAACCCCTTTTTCTAACACGTTGTCTTTGTGCCAACTGCCACCCATTCCACCACCATCGGGTACCCCCTATACATCCCCTATCCTCGAGACACTTGAACAACAACAACGTGCAATGCAAAGGAATTCCGTTGCACAAAAGTTTCCATTGCAAACAAGTAGAGAGAGAAAAGTGTGTATTTGCATCAGCTGATAAATCGTTTCGCTTAAAGTCGTGCATCATCACGCCGCACTTCCCGTTTGGATAAGCCTAGCAGCAGAGTGAGTCGGCAGCTTTTGGTCTGGTCTCCGGCAAAAGGAAGACGGTCGGTCGGCAACTCGGCAACTCGGCAAATGCACAGGATAGGAGGAGGTTTGATTGATCGAGCGTGTTTGGAAAATGATTAAATTTGGTGAAATGTTAGTTAATCTAGTATAATCTTGGCTCGCACAATAGTCGTTTTGTAATGTATGAGGTG
This sequence comes from Geophilus flavus, assembly GCA_034695885.1. NCBI lineage: Eukaryota > Metazoa > Arthropoda > Chilopoda > Geophilomorpha > Geophilidae > Geophilus > Geophilus flavus. The sequence goes on from JAQFZO010000032.1 coordinate 40,887, forward strand.
CGTTTCCCCATCGGTGTTCTTTAATGCCATTGATGGGATCAATTACTAGGTGGTTTATGGATACTCAACTCGACTTTAAGTGGCAACCCAGTCCCGGGGGCGCCTAGCGTTCGCATTCGTTACGCGCGCGCTCGAGTTGGCCGCGGGTGGCTTGTCGATCGACAAGTTTTGGACTGTGTGTGTTTCACGTGCCGTGGCTCGTTTGCTGCGCCACGTTTTCCATCTGCGACTGCTGCAATGCATTCACCAGGTGCATGGAGAAAGAGAGAGAAAGAGAGTCGCTTGTCTGTGTGATGGGTAATTGATGCCACGTGCAGAATGGAGCGTTATCTCACAGAAATGATAAGGACATGAGAGAAAGCGAAATGTTGTGAGCAGGGATGATTTTTTTTTCTCTCTCTCGCTCTCTCTTCCCCTCTTCTTTTTGCTAGATTCGAGGAAGAATACTAAAACATGGTGAAATGAAATAAAGGTAAAATGCTGTTAAGCCTTTTTTGCCTTTTAAAAAGGTTTTTATTTACTTACAGTGTAGAGGGAATTTTGAGTTTGTTCGATTAATTAATCATGGGGATACGTGAGTTTGTTTATTTTGTTTTACGTTGTCGAAGATTTGCATTAATTACTTGGAATTTTCTCATTTAAAATAATGTTATTTTTATAAAGTTTGTGTGGAATTTAAACGAAGGATAATAATGTTTTTTTTTTATTAGGGAATTTGTTATTGGGCTTTAGAATTGATTTTAAAATTTAATTTTAAAAAAAATATAATTGAAATTTTTACACGCTCTCGAGAGTTAATTTATTACTTGTACTCGTTTTGTTTAGTCGAAATCATTCCTAGAGCACTTTAACAACACTATCAAGGGAACCACATGGACTGGAAATAAAGATTTGCCTGAAAGTTTTTGTCTAATTACAACAAACTAATACCAAACAAGAAAAAAATTAGATCGTAACGTAATGCAAAGGAATCCGACCGTACCAGAAAAAAACATCAAAGAATAAGAAACACGAAAAACTATTTTAAAGCAGGTCATACTTCATTTTAATTAAATAATTTGGCTTAAGGGTCAAAAACTTGAAAATTAAACCACAAATATTTCACTTTTATAACAAATGCAAAATTAAGATTTCCCTCTTTCCCCCGACCACCCTTAAAATTAAGCTTCGAATAAGCTGTTACGCCATAAAATCTAACAGTTATTACACTTTCTTATTTTTATAAGCCACTAGTCCCGTGCCTGCAAACTCCCAATTACTTAAACACCCCATAAGCATGATAAATTCGGGCAATTTTTTTTTCTTCATGCTCTGCAGCAATATCTAACTATTGCCTCGCATTATCATGCGACTAAAAGAGGGGAAAAAATATCCATAAATGTTACGATAATACACACAGTAAAATGTTGGCATGAGATTTAATAGAGTCGAAAATGGGGTTGTTTTCTTTGGCAAACTTTTAAAGGATTGCGCATTTTAAAGGTAAAAAGTTTTTATAGAGCCCTTTTTGTTTGACGCCCTACATGCATTATAAATGGTCTCTTGCACACTTTTCATGTCGTTTGCTGCGTGCGAATTTTTCATGAAGGGTTGTGTAAGGAAACCATTAGTAGTTAGTGTGCTGGGGGAAAGGTTAAATGATTTTCACGCTTCTATTCTCCTGTAACGACTGAGTCGCATGCTAACGATGCGAATATGCAAATAAATGTCGGTTCTTCTCGTGCCGTTCCCCCAACTGCTTCTCTCATTCAACTTTTACCTCGTGGCAACATAGTTCGCATTTCATTGACATTTTCGTGACTCGTCGCATGCATTTTTAATACTTTTGCCTTCTGGTTTTTTGTATTCGATAACCATCTGTTATTATTATTTTTTTTATTATTCTGGAGAAAGTAAATTAATTTTATGTTGATTTATTAGACAAAAATTTTTTTAGTTAAGGTTTTTTGGTTTTTCTTAATTGGAAAAGTTTTTCTTGGCGTCTGATAAAAGTTGCTTCAAATTTGAATACGGTTTGCTGCAGAGAAGCTAAGGGGCAGCTGCCAACTCAGACGAGCAAAATGGCTGAATAAAGTGAAACAGTCTTTAGTAAGTTTTAAAAAATTTAAAAATATTTTTTAGTATTTTAAAATGTCACAAATTACAATTACAATATTTCTGAAGAGAATGCACAGAAAAACCGTTCTAATTTAATGTGGCCCCTGATGGAAACACGACCAAGTCTAGACTAAACATTCAGGCTAAACTACTGTAACAGACTCAGAAACACAAATAAACGCACCAATTGGATTGAGTAAATGCCCAAATGGTTGCAAATGCTACACGATAAAATGTTTTAGTAAGAAACATTGCCATAAAAATTAAATAGCAGTTAAATTAACTGATGGAAGTACAGTAAATGAATCGACACCTGGAGAGTTGCTCCAGATCCGGCCATAAAAAGAGCTACAAGCTGAAGTTAGAAAAGGAATAATACTTTTTTACCAAAAAGATGGAATACTTTCTTGAGTAAAAAGGAAAAAGTGTGTAAATCATTCCAATAGCATGCACCCTTCCTTCCTAGGATATAGCCATTAGAAATTAGAAATAAGAAGCAGGAAATATTCAAATTACAGTAACAGTGATAAGAAAGTTGAATAATAGAAAATTAGTTGTTAGTGTAAAGTACTCCAGAGTGCACTGTAATAATTAAGTGTCTTCTGTAAACTCACATTAAGTTTACCCTTATCAGGCACTTGGCAGTGACTTCAACATTAGCATTTAGACACCTACAAGTGTCTTAAATATACATCGGATACCCAAGATGTCACTAAAGAGACATCTTTATGTACAGCACGGGCACCACTAATCTTCATAATAACTGGATCGCACTTCCAGTCCACTTGTGTACAGATGGCATTCACCACTTGACCGCTTAGTTGGATGATATGATTAAACGGAGTAAATGCTTTTTTGAAGCTATAGTAGTGCTCTGCCTTTGCTTTTACTATTTACTTTGGTATAATGCTTCTTTTTAATCATACTTCTCATTGTATACATCATTGGTCACGAGTGTAGTTTAAATTATCTCCAGATGGCGTTCATCGCCTATGGTTCCGTGATTAACTCGCTCCACCAGTATGGCCTCTTAACACACTTCCGGTGGCCCATTGCAAGCGCAATCCAGTCACCAAGCACATCATTTTGACAAAAAATGCAATGAACCTTTCATTTTGCGACAGATCTTAGTTTTACTATTTTATCGACCATGAATAAAATAACGATGTAAACATTACTAAACTTTAGATACTGCACAATGAAAACTCTTCATATATATTTCCCATTCGAATGGTCAACAAAACTTCGAATAAAAACTGTCGTGGAATATTTGCGACATGGTGTATAACTTTTTTTATAGGCGGTAAAAGATGTGTAATGTAATCTTTACATTCTTTCGGAATTTTTTTTTTATTTATTTATTTATGTTTTGTAGTTGTCTTCAAATTGATAGTAGACGTGTTGATAAGAGGATCATTTTCTCGTTGATGGTGCAATGCTCACGACTTTACTCATAACCGACATCAACAAATTTGAATATCTTCCTTCACAAACTAACATTCAAACAAGAAAAAATAAAAAAAAATTTCTAATAATATCCAGTATAAATTCTTACAATTCGAAATAATTTTCCTGTTAAATTAAGCCAAGGAGATAAATAAATAAATACATAAATAAAACCGAAGGCGAGAAATTTTTTTTTTTCGTTCGCTGTATTTCTCTTGGAAGTGAGTTAACAACAACAGTAAAAATTTTATAGGTGCAGCTGTCAGAGCAATGTAAGTTTGATCAACAGTAAAGACCGTATACTACCTTTGCACCTTCCTTCTTCACCTTCTCCTTTTCGTGGAACCTTTGGCATTCGCTCTAGGGGAATGGAGGAGTATCGACACAGCATCAAATGCCGGTCCATGGATGCACTCGTTGCCTATATCGAGTTGGCAATCAGTCATAAAGTGGAATTTATGAATACAGAAAGGAATTCCCGTTGGTGATGATATTTTATCATCTAGATTGAGTGTGCTCTCGTTTTATACATATTTTATATTTGCTTTCTTTTTCCAACTATAAAATTAGCCATTTTGCTACGAATTTTCATTTTTTTTAATTTTTTAACTTTTAAATTTTGTGTGAAGGCTTTCCAATTCCAAGTTTTTTTTTTTTGTATCTGAGGTGTAGAGATCATTAAGTAAGAAATGGGGAGTGTCAGAAAGAGAAAAGTGCTTTTTCTACTCACAGCTGTCACCAGTTAATCTTCAGTCGATCAAGTAATGAGCGGGCAAAAGTTATTAAGGACTTCTTAGAAGGAAGCCACTTCTTCGGTATTGTCGAATGGCACTTAGTAAAGATTGGCTCAATAGTTAATATACATTTTGTACAAAATGAAATGAAAAAAAAAAAAGAGACTTTACCAGAAAATGGTCTTATAGAAAAATTTTATACCTTCAGGCATTTAAAATACAATTTTTCAATAAGAATTCACAATCAGAGTCGATAGAATATCAAAAAATGGAGATAAAAGAGTGAATTATTGTTTTATTTTCTCTGGAGTATGAAGAAAATGCTCTGCAGGGAAGTTTTGAGGGGCAGCCATCAAATAAGTATTTTTGGTTTTTTTGCAATTTTTTTTTTTGCAAAACAACTTTTAGAGAAATCAATTTAGAGTTTATCACACGAATGTAAACAAGATGTTATAGCTGTTGGTTGTACATCATTGTATCGGTCTCAATCCATCACCGGGGTGGCAGGCTTTCCACCTGTCTGCGGAAAATAAAATTACACGCTCGAGTGAGCGTGAATATTTCATAAAAGGTGACAGTAGGAAAAATTTCTTTCTGTCAAACCACTGCAACTAACACATCTCAACTGTCTAACTGGAGTGTACTTATTTTTCACGCCGAATCAAGAGTGCATCCATTTTACTCCCGATATGCATCATTTGTTTTCAAAGTTGCTCGAGTGTCTGTATTTGGTTTAACGAATTAATAATTCCAATTGCCAACTATTGCAGCAAATTTGACAACTTCCAATCCGTGTAAGTGCAACTTGGAAGTGTTTTACATGAAAATTTAATGCCTAAATTGAAGTTTCCGTGTTTTAAGACAATAAATTTTTGAATAGATTTTTCGTTTTTCTTTTTTTTTTTTTGGTTAAGAACAGGGGTTCTCGAAATGACTCACAGTTACGATATGAGGAGTCATAAAGAAAGAATACGAGTGATTGAAGTGAAATATGTGGATGGTATTTCATTTCTTGCTGAATTCAGCTTTACCTGAGTTGAATAAAAAAAAATCTCGGGTAAGAGTTTTGATCATTTCCTTAGAAATCCCAGTTTCTTGTAAACACGAGACTCGGATTGCTGCATAGCATTTTTTATTGCATTGCAGTTACTTTTATAAAAGAAACATACTAAAACGAACATCAGCAGTTTTTTATTGTTTTATTTTAATTTTATTTTTATTTCTCAATTCATTTGAAATTTCCCTTTTTTAATTCAAATGAGAAAAATTCTACTTTATTACCAAAACCCTTTAAAAACCATTATATTTTTACAACTTTTGCTTTTTTTATTTTTTTTATTTTTAGATAAGTTTAAAAGATTAGATAAACAAAGAGAATTCAATTTTTCGAGATGAAAACATGGGGGAAAAAAACTTTTTTAAGTGGTTGTAATTTTTATTATGGCTTTATACCCTTTAGTTATTACAGCGACGCTTCATCTTAAAGTTGGAGAAACTGATAGCTTTTCATCATTCCCTCATAAATAGGCATTTATTAATGAAGAGTGATTTCCCATGCGATGCCATTAATTTTTGTTACATAGTATATAAATCGCTGTGTAGCTGTTATCTGATAAATGAGATCTTTTTTTGTCATCTCGTATACTGGAAAGTAAAAATAATAAAATTAAAAAAACGAGGAAAATCGATATCGAGCAATAACATGTGTTTACCATCACTTTACTCAATTTTTTAATGTTTATTTTTGTTAATGGAAGTTGATAAGCCTCGGTATCGAACCGAAAAGTCAACAAACAAGATTCAATTTACGGTAATCATCAGTTATTGCATTTTATTAAAGAAGTTTGGCTCGTCGCGATGCCGAATTTGCATTTTACATTTCAAATGAAATTCGCCCCTAACACAAATGGAAACTGATGATGTTGTCTGCGTCAATTTCCGTTAGTCTCAATGCACAGATTTTGTTAATTAAAGCAGCGAAATGATAATCAAATGTCACCATTCGATATGACATTTTGGCACGGATTATTAGACAATGCCGAATGCTGTTTTTAAAAAGTAAACAATTTGCATAGAGAAAATTAATTTATACCGAGTTTTATATGTAATTTAGCCTGAGCTTCATTAATATGAAATTATAAGATGCAATTAAGCAAAAATAACATTTTTTAAAATTTTTTTTCCTAAAATGTAATATTTTTTTTTATTATGTAAACATCATTCCTTTTGCAATTTGTTTAATGAGACGTGAAGGTTAATGACAGTGTTGCGAGGATATTTAAATTTTCTAACACATTTTCATGTTTGCTACGGATAATTCTGTACAACACGTGTGAGTTTTCCCATACATGCCTTTATGTATGTGGCTGAACTGATTTTTGGAAAAAGAATATCAAAGTTTATTCATGATATTTACAGTATGGTACTACCTACACAATTTTATTTTTTATTGTTTATACTGTTATCTTTATGTCGCTATTAATTCCACAAGAGGTTTGTATTGGATTTTTACTAATACGAGTATACTCCCTGGTGATTATTTTCTTTGTTTATGACCGTGTTGCAGGAAATCTTGTTATTAAAATACTTGTTTTGCTTTTAATCAAGTCGGATTAACTTTGTTTCTTTGAAATTTATCATTGGCAGTTGTTATTTTAGTTAATTTTGATAATTGTGTTCGAAGAGATAGTGAATTTACATGCAATTTTGCGGTGAAAAATCATGTGTTTATTATATATGATTATCCAGGAACGAAATTTGTAAATTTACTGGAATTTATGAAGGGGTTTGGTTCGATAAATTAAACCGAAAATACGCAGGAATAATACACCACAATTTACATTACGATCACGTGACTCGCGATCGAAGCAGAAAACAAAATTGGCCATTTAAATCAGCAGTTAACTTTTTTTTCTCTCGTTACAAAAACTAGTAATTATTTCACCTAAATAAATTAGTTGTCAAGTTCCGAGACATTAAAACACCAAAAACTCTCACTTCTACATCACTTTTACAACAACACAGCTACAAATGAGTATACAACCACGATATCACGTTGCAAAAAAACCAATAAATCTTAAATTATACCGTAAAAAAAAAGATATCTGACTTTTTATATGATTTAAGATTGATTTTTTATACAAAAAAAAAAAGAAAAAGATAAAATTAAAGCTGCATTACCCATGCAATATTTGACTTGATTTATTTTAACATCAAAATTTCTGTTGCTCCAGCTGGTGCCATTTCTGAATTAGTTTGACAGCTTGATTTTTTTTTTGTTTTTACTTTACATAAATGTACTTTTAAAGCCGAGATGTGTTAACAACAAAAAACTTTTGCAGTGTTTTTACACTCGTTATAATATATTGTAAGTCATGTCTAACCACCCAATTTAGAAGTCTTATTTTTTACATCTCGGGATTCTTTGTAGGTGGAAATGAGAATCAAATTGCTATTTCTTTTCCTATGTAACGTTAGATCTACATTTATTGGAAGGATCTTTTACTATATGTGGGTTTTACTTTTACTCTTTTTTTTTTTTTTTTGCATTACTTGTGAAAGTGGGAGGCAGATTGTGTAGTCTCTGGTTTCTCCTGCGTAAGTCACTCTACTGCTGTTAGGTATAGGGAAGAGAAATAAAAAAAGAAATTGGGGATTGAAACGCGGTAATAAAAAGTGGAAATCTCATTTTTAACGACCCACTATTTTATCCCATTAAAGACAGTTAAACACGCATTTGCCTAATATCGAGTCCTATTATTTGCCAACAACTCAATCTTCTGTACCTGTAATTTGCTTACCCCTTTAAGAAAATTACATTAGTAGCAATTTGTCTCAAATTTACCACTTTTTAATAGTCTAAAGAAGGTAATTTAAGAATCAATTCATCTTGCACTTTTTCTCTCAAGTTTTATTTTCACATTTTTTAATTTTAATTTATTTTTTTTTTCTTCTTTAAAATTTTTAGTCACCGGATATTTACCTGTGGCTGAAAGCCATGACTCCTAGTCAGGATCTTCTAGCATGGTGCAAGGAAGTGACCAAAGGATACCGTGGTGTCAATGTGACCAACATGACCACTTCTTGGCGTGATGGACTAGCCTTTGCTGCTGTAATACATTTCTTCAGACCTGATCTCATGTAAGTAAAAAAATTAAAGGTGAGGTAAAGTTGTTTTTTTTCCTTTTAAAGGGATAGTGCAACGAAAATTATAATTTTGTTGTTAACGCTGTAGATGAACTAGTAAATGGCAGTAATTATGCCCAGTTACAATTTTATGACTCACTACAAGCTTTAAAATTAGTTACAAGGTCTTTTCTTCATCGATTCCGAAAACTCCATTTCAAATGTGGGCGCCATTTTCGACCGTTATATGACGTCATAACACGGGTTAAAGGTTGTGTAAGCCGTGTTCTAGTACAGCAACCAGGTCAAATTCCTCGAGAACTTTGCGTTTAGACAATTTTTCGAAGTTAGAATTTAAAAAATCACAAAAACAGTGTACTACAACGCCGTTAAAACATAATTGACAACAGGCGTATTATGACGTCATAGGGTCATGAGACTGACGACCACATTAGAAGATCCTGATTTTTAGCAGTAATTTTACACAGATTATAATGGATTAAAAAAAATTGAAAATAATTATGAGTACCGTACTAATTTAATACATACCTACTGATGTTTCATCTGTATATGTGTAAATTTCATGGCATTTTAAAATTGTTGCACAATCCCTTTAATTTACTTAACCAATTCAATTTTGTTAATGATCTGCACAATAAACTCAGATTTCAACATCAACTACTTTTATTAGACATTTCATACCACAATTAAAATTGATGGTAACATTACTTTTGTTTACACACAAACACGTCTAAGAAAAACTTCAGACAGACACAAATTCAGCAATAAACAGTTTGTTTTGTATAACTTACAGTAACAACATCAAGATACAAATATCTCAATCATAAACACACATTGATATAAATAATTTTTTTTTAAAAAATCAAAAATACGACATCAGTCAACTCTTAACTACACATCACTTGCACTTTGACCTTCTTTGTCGTCGCTGATATCTACGCATGCGTTGTGCCCATTCGTCCCTCCACTCGATAACAATGCTGTTCTCGGCTCGAAGACCGGGCCGACCGGGTGTGTGTTCTTCTTTTCCCAAAATCAGGTAGGGGCGATTGACACGAATGCGAGGACATTTGCACAACAAATCCGCTTGGCGAACCCAAAGTACTTGATCGCTTCTGCGTAGTTGTGAGTTTTTGGGCATTTTGAATACGGAGACAACATCGAGGGAAAATTTGATCCAATCATCAACCGTTTCCCGCTTCGAAACAGTGGCATGGAATGCTAAAATGAAAAAAATAATTTTTTTTTTTATTACGAACAATGGGCGGATCAAGGGGGTGGTAGGGGTGATTATCGTCCCCCCTCCTTTCAAGCTTAAAATCCTAAAAATCTTAACAAAATGTAAATTTTTCAAAAAAATATTCAAAAATAAAAATTATCACTCATTCTCATTCCAAAATCATGAAAAAACACCAAATCGTGCAAAGTCAATAAAAAATGATTTAAAATCTTCAAAAATTTAGTTAAGTCTTTAAATCTTTTAAATCCTCACAAAATTGTTCAAAAATTCATTCAAAATGTTAAAAAAAAATGCTTTAAACATTCAAAGGAAAAATAACCAAAAAAATGATTAAAAATGTTCAAAAAGTCATTTAAAATTTTCAAAAAATTATTCAAAATGATCAAAACTCATAAAATCGTTCCAAATCTTCAAAAATTCGCTGAAGTCATTTTAAAAAATGATTCAAAATCTTCAAAAAAATGCTTTAAATTTTTAAAGGAAAAATATTCAAAAAAATGATTTAAGTGTTTAAAAAGTCATTCAATATCTTCAAAAACTCACAAAACTGTTCAAAATCTTCAAAAAATGATTCAAAATGATTCAAAAACTCATAAAATCGTTTCAAATTTTCAAAAATTCGCTAAAATCATTTTAAAAAAAAATTCAAAATCTTCAAAAAAAATGATTCAAAATCTTCAAAAAAAATGATTCAAAATCTTCAAAAAAAATGATTCAAAATCTTCAAAAAAAATGCTTTAAATATTCAAAGAAAAATATTCAAAATGTTCAAAAAGTCATTCAATATCTTCAAAAACTCACAAAAATGTTCAAAATCTTCAAAAAATGATTCAAAATGGTCAAAAAAACTCATAAAAACCGTTCCAAATCTTAAAAAATTCGTCTAAAATCATTAAAAAAATCCATTCAAAATCTTCAAAAAAGATTCAAAAAGTCTAAAGAATCATTCAAAAATCTTCAACAAGTTACAAAATCATTGAAAAATCTTCAAAAAATGATTCAAAAACTCACAAAATCGTTCAAAATCTTCAAAAAACCGTCCTAAATCTTCAAAAAGTTCTTCAAATCCTCACAAAACCGTTAAAACTCCGTCAAAAAAAAAATGATTAACACTCAAACTCGTTCAAAATCTTCAAAAAAATCGTTCAAAAGTTCAAAAAATCATCCACAAATTCTGCATAAAAATTCTTCAAAACTCCCTTTCCCTGAAAAATTCCAGCAACCTTCCATAGTTCCAAACAAAATGTCAGTTGCAACCATTTCCCACGTGAGTGAACAAGAGAAAAAACCATGAACACAGTCACACGAGTCGGTAAAAGCGAAAATGCAGGGAGAAAAAGTAATAAACAACAAACAGTGCTGACATAGCTGCGAATTAATGGTGCCTAAATCGAGATGAGAGCCATACTCTCCCGTTACCGAGGCAACGCCACACAAACACACTAAGCCCGGCTCTTATTTCACTTACCGTAATCACGCCGACAATATTTCTTCATATTCACTCGATGGCTGGAAGGTTTGCATTCCCCACAGTCTGCGAATAAAAGTAAAAGCATTTTTTTTAATTGCTGCCATTAGGATTAAGTAACAAATTTATTTCCATCCTTAAACAAGTAGAAAAGGAAGAGAGAGACTAATGGAAAAGAATGTAAAATCCCATGAGTAACACTTTAACATCGTTTCTAAACGCATTCCACGTATTTTAAAGAAGGAAAAATTCTTTTAGAATGTTGCGAAAAGAGGGAGAAATCAATAAAATATGTTTTTAATGAATATTTAATGTTTTTTCCTCATTTCTTGACGTTTTTATTATGAAATAAATTTTTTTTCTCTCGTCTATGGTGTGGTATGGTGGTTGGGGGCCATCAATTATTTATTTGGACAATTTCATTCTCAATTGTGATTGAAAAACCTCCATTGTCAAATGCGAGTATAGTCAGCAACTGGTTTAGGGAGGGGGTCACGATGGAGACGGCATTCCTCAACCTATCAAACACAGCCCACTGAAAAGCAGGTATCTGCAGATCAGCACGAGTTTGGAAATTCTTTTTCTCAGTTAGCAACAACAACATCGATTAAATGATGCGGGTACTAATTCCCAATTTGCACCAAATCGACTTTAAACGGTGTAAGAAACTTCGACACCTGAATAACGAAGTGTAATGGGCCATTCGTTATATCGAGGTTTTTTTTACAGGTCGAACCTCGTTATGACGAATTGCTCGGGAATGAAAATCTGTTGGTTATAACGAGGGTTTGTTGATCCGAAAACCCTGTTATAGCGAATTTGTACCATTTTGTGCTCCCGGGTGCTTCGTTATTGTACAATTCAGTAGCTGGATTCAAAAACTAAAATAAAATGCATTTTATCAACATTTCTGTCTTATAAATGTCACTTCCTGTAGCATTTTCATTTTACTGAATAAAATGTTGTAAAACTAAGCTGTTAAATATGTTATGTTGCATGCATTTCTCTTCAATTTTATCTCATTTGGCTCAATTAATAGTAATACAGATCACATGACTTTTTTGTTCTAAAATTGTCAGAAATGCTTGTAAAATTGTCGCACTCAAAAATTAAAACTAGTATTGTGTTATTTGCTAAAATGTCACACATATGACATCACATCCTCATAAATTTAAGTTTTATGTTCATAAAACACCTAAAATTAAAATTTAACCTGTGCCACATTTTAATCTAAGGAGCATTTTGGCAGCCATTATTCGAAAGCAAGTAAGTCAGTCATTGTCTGGAGCAAAAAAGACAGCCGACACAACTGAAGAAATCAAAAGATTAGTATTGACATTGACATTAAATTTGGGTGTAGTGTAATACACAGGGAAATATTTAGTTTCAAAGAGAGAAACCCAGCAAAAATACTTTGTTAAATTTTTGCAAAAAAAATTTGCAAATATTATATAAAAATTTTTCAAGAATTTGGCCACTTTTTTATGCAAAATTTTTGCATTTTAAACCATGCAAACAATAGAGGTTTTGCGCCACCCAAAAACTATTAACGTGTCGACGTGTCAACGTGACCATCTATGATTCACATTGGTCGAG
>JAQFZO010000033.1:0-53457 GCA_034695885.1 Geophilus flavus
AATTTAATTAAACAAATTAAATCATTATCATTTCAAACACTGTTTTTGCAGCTAAACATGTCATCGAATCATTCTAACAACTTTGTTTACAATCCCTACGCAACGTATCTTCAAATATTGGCCTACAACCACTGTATGCTCAATTGCATCGATGTAAATCTTGTTTTAAAGTTGACACCACATTCTTTTCGACACTAAAAACCCGTTTTTCAGTTACTGTGTAGAAATTCTGGTGGGAAACGAACGGATTCGTATCGAGTGGTCGAAATTTCAATTTATGGTCATTCCCTCGAGAATGATTTAATGTACGAGATTTGTGGTGAGAGATACAGTTCCTCGACTTCATCTACGCCCATGTTTGTTTATCAATTGATAAAGGTATATACAAAAATAAAAATTGGGGTAAAAAGTAAAATCTAAGTTTAAAGTTATGGTATCTTTGTTATTTTATTTCTATTATAGGAATTAGCTATGTGTAAACCAACTCTGGATAAACTGATCGCAAAATACAGCGACTTTAAATTCACACCAGACGAAGGAGATTCGTTTTCTCAATATTCATCAATCATTAAATTAATGCCGGTTTTGATCGAAGCTGTTCGGAGACATTGCTCGATTACTACCGCATCAACATTTTGGAACCTCGTTGCAGTTCTGACCCTCACCGAAGGATCCGCAGGTTTTGTTTATTTAAAAATCTCGTATAGAATGTAAGGGATAAATCAAATTTCACACTCAGATTGGTCCGAAAGTGTTTACACGGACGTAGCAACGTTATTATCAAATTGCACCAATGTTAAAAGCTCAGAAGTACCCATTGCAATGCAGGTAAGCAAACGCAACCAAATCATTTATTTTTTCAATATTTGTTCAAAAATTTTCTATTCTATTTAAAGGAATTGGCTCAGACTATAGCTTTGGATGAGGAAAAGAACGATTTTTATAAAATGGATGTCAAAGTAAATGTCACATAAATCAACCTATCTGAAATTCAATTACGAGCTTAAAATTTTTCTACAGTTAGCGATCGAATGGCTGAAAAAACACGAAGGAAAAGTGGGTAAATTATTCAATTCATTTCTAGACAATCATGGGCACAGATGTGTGAAAGAGGTACATACTTAATGCTTCAAGGTTACTTCGGGTTCTTATCGATTTTTTCCTTAATTCAATTAGTTCGATCTTTATTCCCGTACTTGGAGACTCGACCCAACCGGTTTAGTACAAATCCTGCAAAATTTACGGATCGATGCAATCGAATCCTCTTCAAGAAAAGAAAATACGTCCATTATGGAAACGATAAACAAATTACAAACACCTACGAAATACCTTACAAAGTCTGTCACTTTACATCATGACGACAATTCGTCACATTTAAATTAAAACCACTAAGTTAATTGCATTACAGAAAACTCCTCGCTTGGATTCTGCCTCGCTACAGGGCAAACGTTGGATACAGAGAACAAAGCAAAGTTTGTCATTTAAATTGAAGGAAATCTAAAGTGAAGAGTGTTTAATTCATCTCTTCACGTTCTAGTCCATTTTAATTCACGTTGTAGACCAACTGCGAATGGCTTACGATAAATTAAGCGAGCAGATGATGAAGGAAGGTTTCTTACCAGACCCACAACTTATTTTTTTCCTAAGTCATCCAGAAATTGGACAACTGTTAAAAACTCGCTCACCAAAATTAATCAAAAGGTTAAAAAAAAGTTAAAATAACACTTCCAGTTGAATTATAAGGGCCTTATAATTATAAGGGACATTACACTATCCCCTTAGCCTTGAGCCCTTAAAATTTCAAGGCTCTGACTCAACCGGAAGTGCCAGTAACATCAATAACATCAACTCCAATTGACGATGATGCAACGTGTAAATATTTTAAATTGATTTCAGGGCACTGCACAGGAAAAAGGTTCAAACTTGTTTGGACAAACTTCAGTTTCCTGAAATTATCGTTGGAGTACCAAAACCGGTAATTATTTTTATCTCAAAGTACATCCCCCGTTTGGCCGTTTCATTGCCCTTAACTTAAATCGTAATTGTTAGTACAGTGAGCAATTAATTTTTAATTGGCACCTTGTACTTCTGCCTTTTATTTTTGTTTTACCAACTTATTTTTTGCTCATAAAAATCATCATTAAGTTCCATTAGGAAGTGATTACATAAAAACTGAAAAACCTTTAAGAAGCTAGTAATAAAAAGTCAGAAATAAAGGTATAATTAAAGAACAAGAAACAAAACCACTAGGTCAAGATCTTCCAACATCACAAGAAAACCCTACTAAAAACTTCCAATAAAAACAATGAAAAAAAATTTCAGATTCAAGTTGAACAAACTAACTCGGAAGAAAACTCAGTTTTACAAATTTCAGGTATAAAATTTTCAGAGGAAAAAAAATCCCATTCACAAAAAATAAATCCAACTTTTTTTCCTTCTTTTTTCTTAAGGTACTCCCGTGTGTAACGGAACGGCTAAAGGCGTAGCACGGGTTATACTTAATCTAGAAGAGGCCAAGAACATCGAACTTAACGACATACTCATTACTTATTGCACGGATATTGGTTGGAGTCCCTATTTCCCACTCTTATCTGGCATAGTAACGGAAATCGGTGGAATCGTATCTCACGGTTAGTACAATAATAATAAAGAGTTGTTATTATTATACTGTACTATAAATAAACATTATTACCGTACCTTAAAATAACATATAATTGATTTCCTCAGGTGCTGTTGTGGCGAGGGAGTATGGACTTCCTTGCATAGTTGGAGCACAGAATGCAACTCGCTTATTTAAATCGGGTAAATATTAATAAAATAAATATTTAATATTTAAAAATAAATTTATGGTAAATAATATTTTTTATGTTTACAGGCGAGGAAGTTATTTTAAATGGAAGTAAAGGAACCCTACAAAAAATTAATAAAACTGATTAATTTTTAATTTTCATGAAGTGATGTTTGTAATATTTATCACGAAATTTTCTCACGAGATGGAGCCACGTAAATCAATACTGTTATTGCATTGAAATATACAGTTAGTTACTTGATACAAGAGAATAAAAAATCGTAAATAAGTTATTTTTTTTCTGTTTCATTTTATTGCTGGAATATATAAACAGCCTTAAGGTCGAATTGGTCACATCACACCTGTGCAAAGTCCCACTGCCACATTCTGATTTGAAATTAAATTGAATGTCATACGTCTTGTTAGTGACCTAAGCTAGCAATAAAACGTTTTATTACTTGCAATTCACCGAAAAGTTTCTCAGCTATGAGGAAAAACATCCTTAGTAATTAAGATTGAAACATTTAGAGCAAGAGGACAAAAAGCATTAAAACATTTCAATTAATATAATGTTCACGATTATCACAAGGTGTAATTTATTTTCAATTATATTCCACTAAGTAATATACTAAATCAGAATTCTAACCAATAAAATAAATAAATTTTCTCGCAGTGCAAGATGCGAAACCTTGGACGACACTGAATACAAATGAAGGTTTGCCTTGAACTTTAAAGCAAATGTGTCAAATAAAAATGATATCAGCACTTATATTTTGACAAATTAGATTTTTACCTGTCATTTCAGTGTCAGTTCCACCCTTTCACTCATCGATGCTCGAATAAAATCACCCATCAATTCGCTTCAACGCGATCAAACTCACAGAATTTCCTCAAGGATTTTTGCCAATCATCACGTCTCATCTGCTTGTTTTCACAAAGCTTGAAAAAATCCTTTCAATTACAGAGCAGAAAAATACTTACAAGTGTAATATCGAAAGAGCATCAAATTGTAGGTCTGTGATGTGAAGACGACCACGCCTAGATCATAAAACATGATACAAATCTCAATTTTGAATTCCAAATGATCCAAACTCAATTTTTATGTATCAATTTATGTACATCAGAATAAAACGGAAATAACTTAAGAAAGAAAAAAAAAATGGAATTTTTGGAATTCATTGTAAATGACCTTGTCTAACGAGATCCAAAGTAAATATATAAATAACAATATTTATTTGTAGCTTTTGTATCTGTCTTCTCAAAATAAACGTGTCTTTAAAATTTCTTTGTATTTTTATTTTTTTATTTTTTGCCCATCGCATTTGAAAAAATTTTAAGTGATGAGCCGTGCCGCTACAACTCATCCGTTTGACCAAGCTAAGGAGCCTCCAGACACCACTAAATTTAAATGCACGACGACGGTTTCCTCCCGTAACCTCGACTCCTCGCACTCCGTTCCACACATTTCCTTATGACAAGAGTCAACAACGACTAAAATTCACGCACCGAACACTCTCAACCCTTGTTCCCACCCATACGCAGACCAATCACACGAATGAGTTGGGTGTGGATACAGGCAAGGTAATGGATATATCGTTCATGCACATTCATGGTGGTTTAATCTACGAGCACATCTCTCGAGCTACTGCTAAGATGGGATGAAAAAGTACTTAGTTACAAATCTGTCATGGAAATAAGGTAGGACATGAGGGCGGTTAACAAGTTTGCTTTGACATGTCATCGTCTTTAATTAATCATGCGACATGTAAAAACATGTGCTCGCATGTTTGTGTGCAGTTGATCTTGGTACAATGAACCGCTTGGATTCGCACATTACATAAATATAGACGTAAAAAGTAAGTTGTGGATATAAACAGTAAAAAAAAACGTGGGGGAAATACATAACTCGATTCTTGGGTCTTTTTTGTGACCCATATTTTGTTGTTATTACTTTTTTCTGACGTTAAAAAAAAGACTTTTAAGGTTGACCTTTTTTTTCTATGTATGTACTCTTTAAAAAAATTGTATAAAATTAAGCTATGGTATGAAGGGGTCTCGAAACAGGTGATAAACTCTGTTGCGGTTGTTGTTGACCAACCTTTCTACCCGATGGTTCGGGAATTCACCGTTTTAGGAAGCATAAAACTCTTTTTGTCAAACTTTTTTAATCTAATAATAGTCGTAAGCAAGTAGCAATCATCTCGAGTCGAATAAGGTATGGGCGGATTATATGAGTAAGAGTTGGACGTCATGGTCATTCTCAAATCATTTCCTTCTTAATCAACATGCACTTAGTTGCGCATGGATAACCTGAGACAAATTGTGTTTTGCCTACCGGCCACTTCAAGTCGGTAGCCGCAGCCGTTAAGAAAATCAAATATACGTTACGTATATGATATGGAGATTTGAGTGTTGTGTGTGAGTGTGTGTGGGATGTGTAATGTCATTTACCAGTCTAGCCTCCAGCTGCCAGGTAAATGTTTTACCTACCTGCCTCCAACAGAGCAGTCAAGTGTGGTAGAGTGTAAAAGAGTCGTTTACCCATTTTTCCCCTCACTTTTTCACCTTTCTTTATCTGGTAAGTCACATTCAAAACATCACTCTTGTTTTCATTCACAGGTGCTATCTACAAAATTTCGTTTGTTCGTTATTCATTCATTCAACGAATCGCCGAGTTCAAAAACTGGGTTTACAACACCTAAAAGTGCCTTAAAAACTGGATAACTCTACTCGACCGTTCAAATAACATTCGCTGTATAAAAAGAAGGAATTTTACATCACCAGAAACAGCGCCCGAGTAACTTTGGAATTTTTTTTCTTTTTCTTTCTCTATACCCAGAGACCCTTTAAGAGGATCCCGAAAATAGGCGAGTCGAGTGTTGGGCTTCTCTGTCTCGCATTCCAGTTTGAATACCACACAAGCACAGTGAACCATACCCACTGCAACTTGTCATCGGAACCGCACGCACTTTTCCAACTGTTTGCCTAAGTGAACGAAATGAGAAACTGAGGATATTTTCTTATTTTTACGGTTTTTTCTACCTGTCAACATTTACAACATTCTTCGGCCTCTCGCTACAAAATGGCTTACATGATATGGAAGTTATTTTTTAAGAAATACAACAAGGTTCGTCGATCCGTTATCTACTCGACAGGTGACAAGAAGACAGATCTGGTAAGATTTTTCTTTTTCCTTGTCTCGTGTGTCTTTTTTATTAAAGGGAAGTGAAACTGATCATGTGCAGAGGATTTATTGTGGTTTAAAAATTATTTTTAGGTCAGAGAGCAGGTTTGAAATCTCATTAGAGAGAAAAAAAGAGAATTATTGATTGAGGTTAGGCATTTCACAAACCAATAAATTCAAAACCAATTATCCGAATTAGTCAGGGTTTTAGAGTAAAAATATAAAACATTATTTTTCAGTTTATTTGAATCTAAATAAGAAATCAAAATGGGTCAGTGTTATCTTCACTTATTAGAATACAATAGATAGTAAACAAGAATCAAAATTGAAACGAGAAAAAAAAATTAATTTCGTGTAATATTAACCGGAATTAAATTAAAACAAGGACAAAACCTTAATATTAGATGTCAAGCAAATGTAAACAGATATGGCTGTTTTTCTCAACTAGCTAGCAAACTAAAACCATAGCCCTTGTCAAGTTTTAAAATTAGAACAAATCATTTGAGATGCAATCATTTGATTACGAGTGAGCGCCTTTAATAATAATATTTCCTTTGATTTATAAACGTTTTTATCTTGTCAAGTGTTATGTGTTTAACAGACACAAACGCAAATTTCAGTGTAATTTTCAAACGGAATTAGAAATAAATTGACTTGCAAGGTTACACGTGGGTGGATTCAAAATTGAAATAAAAAGTAAAAGCGTTCTACTTTCGAGCCGTTTGGTCGCGTACCCCCTCCCTGTACCAACCTTCCTATGTTTTTTTTCTTCATTCTTATTAGTTATATAGTCTTATAATTTATTACCATCGACTGATACACTTCCACAAATTGGTAATAAATTTCCATCCCATTTTCAAAATATACACTCAAGTTCTCTGACCCATTCCCCGATCTTAATTAGCTTATTTGCCTCGTGACCCATGAGAAATTTCAGTGGCATAATTATAAACAATTTTATTTCACTTATAATTATTTTCTTCCCTAGGGTTTTCTCAAAAACAAAAGCTTGTAAATCCTCTACTGGAAATAAATGCTGGTAAAAGATGACTAAAAATGTCAAAAATTTGATATTTTTAACCCTTTACACACCAATTATTATCCACATGTGACTCGTAAATTTCTCACATTTATATATTTAATTTACGATTTCGTAATGAGCATTAAGCTCAAATTTGTATACTTAATGAATTTAATGAATTTAATGAATAATTCGTGGTATAAAATTTTCAAAAACCCATAAATAATTACTCTAAAAGGTAAAAAATTGAAAATTGATGTCTCGTGCAGGTACACATCCACCCGACCATTTTAGAAGCGAAAAGATGATGTCATGCTGTGTTGTTTGAGTGTGCCATATATTTTTATGATGTGATGTGAATTTTTCTTACCTTAAAACACAGATAGAAAAACCACAAAAATATACAGGTTAAGCTAACACCATTTTCACATTAAACATTGAGCACCACATATTAATCTACCTGGAACCAACCTCTTAATTAGGTGAAGGCAATCAGATGCCATCTGGTCAGGGGTGGAAGAGAGGGAAAGGGCGTCAATCTCGATGCATTGAAAAATGAGAAAAAGTCAATATCACATAGTATTAGCACAGATTGATGACCTAACGTGAGTTCATTAAAAATAATGGAACGTTAACTGCATTAAATATTATTTCCCTAAAAGAAAAAAAATAACAAAAACAAGTATTTTTTATTCATTTTTTTTCCACATACTGTATACTTTAGAATTTTTTTCTTTTTATTATGTGGAAGGAAGAAATAAATAAATTGAAAAGATGAAAGGATCTCCATTAACATTTGGGTGTGTATCAAAACCTTTTCCCTCCCTCACGTTTAATTAAACAGACAGAAAAAGGGAAATTTACCTCAGTTCCTTCCGACCCCCCACCTTACACAACAGGATGTTGCAATTTTCACTTGAACTTGTATGTCTGTCATAAAACTATCACTGAAATGAAATTTTTCGTCTGATGGAAAGGTGAGCGATGCTTAAATCTTTTTACTTTTCATATCCATTCATTTATCTTTCAGTTGGATATACCAAGTCAAAAATTCTTTTTCTTCCACATATTCGAGTGGGCGTTTATGCTAATTCCGTCAAGACTCTTGGAGCCCATCCTCTGTGCAGGGGTCAGGGTAAACGAACGCTGTCGTGGATGGGGAAGGGCAGGAGGAATTTAACCCTCTCTCACCTTTTTCCTTTTCACGTTTACTTGATCTTTATTCACTATCTCATCAAGATCAAGAGCATAAAAAATGTCTGTGCAGTTAGTTTGGGTACAAAAGGCGAAAAAACTCTTCCATCATAAACGAGACAAGGGCAGAAGCATAACTTTGTTTATTCAAATTGCATTTCCTCTTTTTATTTATATTTTTCTGGGTGGTTCTGTGGGAACCAATGGACCGGAGATAATAATTCTCATTTTTCGTTTCATTTCAATATATTTTATGATAAATTTTGTGAAAATAAAAGTCCAATGTCCAATGAACCAACTGAAGTTCAACAAGCCCCACACAAACACAAAAAAAAATATTTCTTTGATTCGACACTTACTATTTCAACGTGAAGTCGTTTATATTCCAATAAATTAAACCTCATTTAAAATACTTCGACCTTGGCAATAGTAAACTTTCTTAAAGGAAATAAGTTATTAAATAAATACAAAGATAAGGTAAGGACGAAAAAATACCTTGGTATTAACAATTATAATTTAATTTTATTAATAAGGCCCTGAGGAAACCATTTCATCATTGCAGTCGAAAGTGAATGTCACTGCAAGGAGATTGAATATTAAAGAGATTTTATTCAATAAAAATTCACATCGTCCGGACACCGCTGCAACCACAAACAGTGCGGGGTACATCCAATAACTTTCGAAGCAAACACTTGGAATCATAAATTCTAATAATATCCGTCCTCAATCCATTCCCAATCGATTTTTTCACATGCGATTCTTTGTCTGAAATGATCTTCCCTGCAATCGCAGGTGAACAAAAAGCCTTTGACAGGGAAATCTTGCCTGATTCACTATTGAGGAATGTGATTTCTGATTTTAATTTACCATTTAATGTTGAATGCAAGAGGTCAAAGTAATAAAAAGCAATTTTATACATTCAGTAAAGGGTCAACATATCTTGACAAAGACTCGCATCGGTACTGGAAAAAAAAACCTGTCAGTTTTCTACCTGTGCACTTGACTCCATCATGGGCTGGATGGCACAATTGAAATGGCGCTGCTGTTGTTGGTATCACAATGTAATTCACTCTTCTAAGTGTTTCCGCAAGTGCCGTTCAAGACAAAAAGAGGAAGATACTATTGTTTTTGTAATTACAAATTCTTGCTTTGGGCACGGTCAACAGCTTTGGGTGAGTGAAGAAAGAGTATCGCTCTTGTTTATTTACTTTTTATTTTAAAGAAAATATTTGCGTTGATGGATGGATCGAGGCACGTATTAAAGTTCCATGACTCTATATTAAGGGTTACATAACTGTAAGTTAGTATGTATAAAAAAAATACTACTTTCCTCAATTACATTTTAGATAATAGTAGGCAGAGATTTGTATCTCAATTACGATATGGGCGGGTAGAAAAAAAATTCCGTATTTTATTTAAATGGCAATTAGAAAATAATAATGATTTTTCAATGTAATCATAAATCACCTTGACCACGTTTAATTTTATTCTTATGACCCCTTTTAGGCATTATTATAGCCATAGGAGGTAAGATTCTTGACCTCATGCCTCATGTCTAACATAGTTTTATGCAATTGAATTGGAAAGGGATTACAATGAAGAATGGTTTATAGTTATTACAAATATTTTTTCTTTTTACAATCAAAGGCTTAGAAAACCATCTTTTGTTTTTTGGTGATGTATCATATCATGGGATCAGCCATGTGTTTTGTGATTTGACCATTTTTATTTATTGATCCGCTCTCTCTTATTCATCACATGATTCACTCCACAGTAAGAGTTGAATTTCAAAAATCACTCTGTGGAGTTTATAAAACTCGGAAAATCCCATCAATATTTACTTTGTTTTTCTTCTGGTGATGAGAATTTGCAACCAAATCTCTATGGAAACCCATTTTTCACTCGAAAACGATCCAATTCTTCAACTTTAAGGCAACAGATGGCTATTTTGAAACAAAACAAACAACCAAACATTCATTTCCTTCCATTGTATATCCTGGCTCGTAAGTAAATTACATCCGCAGATAAAAGCATTACCATGAAAAACATTAGCAACGTATAAAAAGGAAGTGAAGAATAGAATCAGATTTACACGATTAAAAGATGGAGAATATAAACCAGGCTCAGCACTTCCGCAGGCCATTCCTCCCTCTTCTTATCCCCCTTACCCTTACTAAAACCCAACCTAGTGTTTGATGTTTGATCAAGTGTTCATTCCCCCCCTTGCCACCTCGATCCAACAATTTTCTTTTCCCCTCCTCTTCTCCTACTTTTCCACAACAAGAAAAAAAATATATATAAAAAAAAGATGATTGTGTATTTATCCTGTTGATGGGATGAGAGTAGGTGGACGGATAAAGAGGGGGACGGGACAGAAATTGGTCTCTCGAGGTCAGCGATCTGTTTCATTTGTGGTTGACACAGTAAATAGGGAAAAAGTTAGTTATACTGAACTGAAAGTGTCATACGAATAATTCCCGTTGAGCCCCAGAGGGGAGTCATCTCACATGTCAAAGTCTATTAGACTGGCAATACTTCTTTTTTCATTTATTGTCTGAATAAACCCCCAAGAAAATTTATTTTCCCACATCCCCATCCCCCTTTTTATCTCTTTCAGACCTTACCAAACACTTGACCCACTATTTACACACAGAAGCAACTTTTCAACATTCTTTTTCGAGATTGGAATCAGTATAAACTTCGTCCAGTTACCCACTAGAAAAAAATAAAAACATACAAAGAGAGAATTTTTTTAAAAAAAGGGTTATTACCTATTCGCCAGCACAATTGCCTAATAATAGTCCTTGTAAATTGTGATTAGGGTTGGAGATCCCTTGTTACATAAGTTTAGTAGATTAACTTAGAGCATTGGCCCTTTTCTCCTGCCCAAATAAATGCAGGTTTCGAGGGCAATTAATTTACTTGTCGAAGAGAAGAAACAAACAGTACACATTTAGGGACACATGCTATTAACTGATACCTTATTATTTGGCATACTTTTTATTATTTATCTAAGGAGGGGGCAGAATGAGTTGCCCTTTCGCCACTCGAAAGAAATATATATATGCCCAAGTTCAGAGAAAAAAACACTCAAACGGCTTTTCTGATCTTGAATTATTATTTATGGGTTATGTTTTGTAGGGACATTAATAACACTGGCGCTGTTTTGTGTTTCGAATAAATATTTGCAAATGTGTGTTTAATCATTTTCCAATTAATTGGATTGCGTGTAATTTCCTTTCTGTGAATTGTGGGAGAAGTACTAAGTAAGTTAGTAAATGTAATGTGAGTGATGCAAACAGGAGATGACCTGCGGTTCCATTAATTCACCCGGAGACTTCATCGCTTACATTGTAGGAGTCATCCGTTTAAGTCTTCACAATGGGAGATTTTTATAATGTGGGTTACTTAGATTTCAAGAATGCCTTTTGACACTGGCCAGAAGGAATAATTTAATGTAGACGTTATTCCCAATTGATCCGTGGCAGGTCAGGTGCTTACAGTGAGATGCATACAAAAGTTGAAGTTAAGGAGTTTAATAGGGTCAGTTATTAAGATGCCAGTTTGATCAAATTCCGGCAAATTGTCTGTTTAGAACAATGATATAAAATAGACTGCTTGCTGCAATTTTAGTCGCGTCCGAACCCAACTGCTTGGCCCGACTAATAAATCATTAAACGTGTTTACTTAGTGGTTATTCATCATTCTTTTTTGAGGGAAGAAAGAAAAAATTCCCCTCTGCTGTTAGTCTAATTATTAAGTGGGGATATTTGAGGCCACTGAGGAAAAAACGGTTTCTACTCTCCATCACTGACTATACTTTAAACATGATGTACAAATACCTTTTGTAGAGGAAAAAAAATTTTCCAAGGTGAAAAAAAAGTAATAAATTTCCAATTTTGATAATTTATTGACTAATTTTAATGCTATTTTAAATTAATTGCTCCAAATTTGGATTTTTTTAAAACTTTTTTCTGGGAGTTCATGATTAAGCTCGTAATTAAAATTCGGTAAATTAAACGAGCATTTTTTCCGTAAATTTTATTTTAATAATTTGTCAATAAATTCTATCGAGACGTTTGTCGGGAACCAAAAACTGGGAAATTAGCTTCCTGAAGAATAATTAGCAATTCAATAAACAGAACAATTTTAAAAATTGAAAAAAAATGAGAAACGTGTGCATCAATTACAGTTTTGCTTTAGGAAAAAATTACCTCCTCACCTGCTGTGCCGAAAACCTCAGCTTCTATTACCAATAATCCAGATATGGTATCAAGGTGACCCGGAATTGTATCCGTAGTCTATCAAAAAGCCATTAAATCATTTAAAAACCCATTTAATCCCACACAAAACAAGAAATTCTTTAAATATTCCAGCAATTCAATACGGTACCAAGATAACAAATCCCACTTATTTATTTCCCAACAACATTAAATTAAATTAAATCGAAAAAATTGTGTTCACTGCTAAAAACAAGTTAAAAACTAATATAAAATGTTGCAATATCTAATATTACCTCCCACGTGCCATCATTACATCCAAAAATAACCCTCACTTACCAAAATTGAATAAGAAATAAAATTTAAAAAAAAAATCATTACAATTTCCCACACTTTATAACTAGGAATGTGAAGCGAGGGGGAGAGTAAAAATGGTCTCATGATTTGTCTACGAGATTTTCTCATATGAGTAGAGAGGAAAAATAAGTAGGCCAGACATTAACCCGCTTTACCAATCCACTCGAAATGTTTTGGTACAGTCACTCACAACCTTGGCCAGAGCAGACGCACGAGTGGTGCACTTCTTGCGAACACACACGCACAAACGAGTCATTCACTCGCAGATATTTCATCACGAGATTCACTCCTAATGTGGTAAGACAATTTCTCTACACATTTCTTATCCATGCTCCCAATTCACCATGGCCCATAAATTTATTATCGCAACAACAAAGGGAGTGGCGAGTGCATTTCATCATTAATGAACTCTGAACTCAACTTACATTACAAGTGACATTGAAAATGCATTCATGATCAAAACGCATATTCGTTAACCTTTACTCGCCCTACTTTAATTTGCATGGAAATTAAGGCCTAACCTTTTGCTTTACTTTGTTTGCAAGCATTTATCAAATGTTTGGAATGCAAAAAAATTTTTTTTATTTGATTTTGATATGAAACTGAGCACTCACTTCCTATCTTCTATCCTTTGGCTATGAAAAAATAAACACAAGTCTTTAAGAACTTGACCCCGTCTGCTGCCATAACACCTGCAGGTTAGAAAGGTCAAGGAGTTAGAACAAGAGATGGAGGGGTAAAATATCATTTGGAATAAAAAAATTTAAATGTGTATGTGTACAAGAGAAAAGCATTCAGGAAGGCTTTAGGCAAAAAACTCCTTTAAAGGAACCCATATCGATGATGGAAAGAGGTGAAATACAATTTTTATTTTTTAAAGTGTTTTCATTATATATTTATTTTTTAATTTCATTAATTGCAATTTTTGAATAACTTATAATGAAGAAAAAAATTGAATTTCTGATGAATTTTATTTTGCAAGAAAAAAATTAAAAGGAAATTACAATTTTTTCGTCTTCTCCTTTTATTCCATGATTATGTTAATTACACTTTGGTAGAGTTGTTAAAGGGAACCTTCATCTTTCCACTTGTCAGCTTTGTCCCTAATTTACATATGAAAGGATTCTCACACGACTTCAACATCCTCACAACTTCCTCCCTTCAACTCAACCCGCAACAAAAAATAAAAATAAAATTTAATAATAACAATAATTTAAACATCGACATCACATCCAAAACATTCTATACCCAAATTTAAAAAATAAAAAATAAAAAAGTCATCTCGCGTTTCACATAAACACATCAATCATCACACCAACCACCGGAAGAGCTTAAATACCCACAACAACATGCAAAATGTCAACTCCATTGTCTGATGCTAATTATCAATAGGGCGCGTCCTTCTACTTTAATCCGACCTTGCGTTTTGCCTGCAAAGTCGCTCTTGCTCCGCTGCCTTCACTTTTAACCATAACACAAACCGAACTGAAAAAAACAAAGGGTTATGGGAAACCAAAGCTGAAAGCAAGCAGCAGCAGTAGCTGCATCCAGTCCACCCCCTTGGTGGGGGAGTGCGCAATTCCGCTCTGACCTGAGGATCTCAAAGCAGAGAGGGAGGGAAACGAGAGTCTATGTGCGGCAAGCGTTGCGGATGGTAAGAACGCGAGCTAGGAGGCTGCGTTTGCCCTCAGGTGAGAGATTCGCATCCCTGATTTCATCAATTGAGGATCTAAATAATTATTTTCGTTTGAAAACAAAGAGTGAAAAATAGAAAAAAAAAGTAATTTGGTGGTTTGTATTGACAAAGATGCAAACGGCTTAATCCCAGCACAGCTGCACATCTTCTCTTCCCCTCTGCGCCATCAACTGAAGTTGCCCCAAACATGGTAAGCGTGCACGTACATCCTTCCTGCTTAATTTCTTTCCTTTTTAAATACGAATATCTTTGATTAACTTTTATATTCCACACACACATATCTTAACAGGGGATTCCTATGGGGGAAACGTGAATGAGTTGTGTACTACTTTCATTCACTTTGCTCTCTTCTTTCTTCCTTTGCCTTTGCCGCTAACGGAGAGAATGGAAGAGGGGTGGGTATGGGGGTATCGGGGTGATAAATGACAGCCCATTGGCCAACCTTTATCCGTAGAGGGTTGAGGTTTAAAACGGTTGAGGTACGGGGAAGGGAGGAGTAGGGAAAAGTGGGGTGATGTGGAACAAGCAATTGCTCTTGGTTTTGGGTCGAGTTTTTGGTTTTTTGACATTCAAAAAGCCAAGGCAAAGGATTCAAGGTGTTGGTTGGTTTTCCTTTTAAGTATCGGAAATGAAGAGACGCGACGCGGGACTCAAGGTCGAAGCGAATCGATTTGGCGGCGGGATTTTGACGATGGAGTCCAATAAAGAGCATGGAGTTGAAAATGGGCGTCCATTTGTCTCTCGGTTCGGTCGTTTAACCCGTAAATTAAGGCAGACATTTGGGAAGTGAAATATTATTTGCCAGTTTTCCACGTCTGAACTTGTGTCGCTCTATTATTTGTCTAGTCTCGAGGTTATTGGGTCTAAAGGCTTGGCCGCGAGCCAATTGGGCATCAGAAACTGCCTGGAGAGAAAATTAAGTGTTGATATTGACCTCCTTTAATATATTTTTATGTAGTTTTCCATAAAAAATAGGTTGCAATCATTCATCGATTGGGATTTTATCTCTGTGGACTATCAGTTTCATGTTTCTAAATAAACAAACACAAAAACCAAAGCAAATTAGACTGTTTTTAATTTCGTAATGAAAAAAAATCGTAATTTTCTGTTATTAATAGCAATTCAATTTGATCCAACACCTGACTTCACTTAATTTAAAAAAAAAGAAATGTTATTAGGAAAAAAAAATTATATAGGCCTACTCCATTGAGAGAAAAAAATTGTTTGAGCATAGCGTACCCTATGTTTAAAGAGGCACTTGTGGAATGTCACCTGGCTTAATTTTTATCATACCGGAAATTGAGACCAGAACTTCGGGTTTTAGACTCATTGAATGGCCTCTTTGTCAACTTACCCTACAAACTTACATTTCAAAATTCTCCACCCCAGAGCCATAGACCCTACGCACATTTTTTTTATTTTTACTCTATGTTTTTAAATGCCCAGCATGTTTGGACTAACTCGTAAACAGATTCCCAATATGACCCATGTCTGCAGCACCCCCAATCGAGTTAGAGCTAAAAATACACAGGAAAAAGCAGTAATAAAACGTAATTACACGAATTAAAGTAAATCTCTCTCAAACCCTTTTGTGTAAAAAACCTAAATCAATAACTGCATTGTGCAACGTGCGTGCATTTTATGTCTAATGTCATTTACCAACGACTCGAGGTAGTAAAAAAATAAATAAAAAGAAAAATCGCATCCACTATCCCACTGCCACACTTTCCATTACTTGCTTATCGAAAACTTCCGTTTAGATGAAACGGTCCCAACATAAACCTGATTAAGCCGTGCAAATTGAGCACCCAGTTCGCACTTCCCTCTCCACCAAAACCTCGTTTTATAGATAACAGCCCTCAAACTCACAGAAAAGATGAGGTTTTTATCATCAACTACATTTTTTAAAAGCCCAATTTCGTTTTGACCTTGGAATTAGTATTTCCCACGGTCGCTTTTCATTTTTGACAAATATTAAGTGCCAGGTAGCACCTAAGGTGGTTTGTTAAGTCTATTTTTTCACAAGAATGGATAAATTACTGCTTAATGTATCATTTTTGGGCAGAAAAAAAAGACCGTGCATAAATAGAACTGTTCCAGTGGCCTAATAAAATATGGTTCAGCTTAACTTTGCGTGGGCTGGGGACTTCTTCAAGGGCCCTGCGTCTAGTTTTCATATTAATCCACTGATACCATCACAAGTTTAAGGTCTAGGTCATGGACACTGCAAGCTAGAATCGGGGGAAATAACTCCATCAATATCATTTTTATAGGTTTAGAAAATTTTATTACACTACTTCATTGTGAGTTGTGACTCTTGATTGGTAAGATTTTTTTTTAAATTCTATTTATAAGCTTTAAATCCAACACCGTGTAATTAGATTATGAAGTGTCTGTGTAGATAAAAGTCTGCTTTAATATTATTGGAAAACCATTGCATCAATGGGAAAACAAGATTTATCGATAAGGTATTAAGTAATGTGTGTTTACACAGCCATTTATGGCGTGATGAATTAGACGGAATCGATTCCCACCAAAAATAATGACGTAATTGTAGTTTTTCAATGTTTTGAAGTTCAACTCTCAACTGCAACCATCATTCAAGTTTTCAAGTAGTGATGTGCAAAAACACCGTGTCCCGGAATATTTCCTTCCTTATTAACCTTCCTCTTGACCTGTTCAAACATCAGGCCAACAAAAGAATGAGTCTCAAAGAGCCCTCTATGAACAAGACAAAAACCCCCACCAACATCAAACAAAAGCCGGTCTCTTTCACAACCAAGCCATCCAACATCCACAAAACAATGCAAACCAGCCATGTAAACACATTGTACCTTCCCTTTTCTTTTCTTTTCTTTACAGTATATACAAATCACAATTTATCTTCTTTTAAAACGATAATTTATTACCCAACATTAGCAATTAGCCATAAAAAACAATAATAGGTCAATTTTTTCATCATTTACTACAGCTTCTGCCATTTCTTTCTTTAATCACGAGGGGGTAGAGTAGAATTACCGAATTCAATTTGAGGTTTTAGTGATGATCAAAGGAAATCCACTTGATGAGCACCCACTTCCCGGCTTAAATAGGGGTGTTGACACCCCACCCCGACCCAAGACACCCTCCCAGTGACAGCCATTTGCAAAGAGATAGTAATTCTGGGGCTAGGGGGAAAGGGAAAGTTATATATAAAAAAAAGAGAGGTTGATTTATATCGATAGTCGTGTTTAGGGTATTAATCAGGTCAATGTTTCCTGGCATAAATAATGTCACTTGTCTAAATGTTGTACAAAGTCAATCCACCATTTTATTTACAATTTTTTTTTCTTCCAAAATGTTTTTTTCCAGACGCTTGCTGAGGAAAGGTCGTCGAAAGAATCTCTTGATAAATTGAGAGAGGAGGAAGCGGTCAGTTCATCGACCAATCATCTACCAGCTGTTGGTAGTGTAGGAACGTTGAATCATTGCAAGGGTGAGGAAGGCGAAGAAGATCCAGAAAATATTTGCAAAGACATTGACCGAGGTGCGATTGACAGCAAAAACAAAAGGCGGAGTGAAGAGTCGAAACCAAACAAAAACATCACCGAAGTACACAGTCGACCTCCGGAGAGGAAATCGAATTACAAGCCAGATTGCCAAGAAAAAACTCCCTCCCAGCAGCAGCCAGAGATCCGATACGGCAAACCGGAAAACGTTCACTATAACAAACAAGCGCCATGCTACGAGAAAGTGAAAAAGACTCATCGTGGAGGCAAACGGTATAGCAAGAAGAAAAGCGATTCTGCCAAGAATTTATCGCCTACTTGCCATCGGCATAGTGATGCCGTCAAATTGAAATCGATCCAAATCGAGCTTCATAGATCTCCAACGCCGAGTCCTCGCCGCTCGAAACAGAGGGAAGTGGAAAGAAAAACACCTGTCAATCTAAGTCTTTCCCTCACAAAAACACAACCGGAGCTTTGCATTCCTATTCCCAATCCCGTTCAATCATCATCTTCTGACAAAGACAAATGCCCTTTGACTTCGACTTGTAACAACAATTTGGAGAAACAGTCAGCTGTCCTAATCCCAACTCGCAATACCTGCCAAACTCCCACCACAACAACACTTCCGCCTGCTGGTCATCTGCCGAGTCCCAACACGGACCTCAATGTTTTGAGTTTGTTTTGGATGAACGAAAGCAACCGATCGTCCAGCTCGTCATCGTCATCCCTCCTCTCATTACACAAGGTAAGGTTTTTCTCTTATTTCTACTTCCAATCCCAACAGTCGGTTTTGATTGATTTCTCACTCAGCAAACTCGTCTATCTCCCTAAGATTAGATCCCATTGTGTCTGGGGGCTGGGGAAACTTGATTTTGTCAATATCAACACAACGACACACGTGTCGTGGCATATGGTTTGGGTGAATGATAAAAGAAAATGGCTCTTATTCCACTACAAGAGAGAATTACAGTACAGCAAGTTAGCTCGCACGTGTGTCTCATTATAACGCAGCAGCAAGGTGGATTTTTTGGTCCAGGAAAAAAGATTTAGAGATTGACCATTGAGGTGGATATGAATGTCTCCACGTAACGATTGGCTGATCTACGGCCATCAGAAGATGGAAAAGGTTAAACCTTCAGCCTTCAAAGCCCTTTAAGTGAACCGCTGCACGTCAGCTCGAGGGTATAAAATTTTTACCCCATCTAGTCGCCCTGAAAGATTCATCTTTTACACTTGTCCTTAAAGGTAAGAGAAAGGTATCAACCGATGAAATCTACCTTCTGGGTGCACTAATATATTTTGAGAAGAAGGCAATAAAGAAATTGTACCATCATAAGAAGAACAATTTTGAAATTCACTAAGTGCAATTCCACAAATGTGACCTTCAGTGAACCTTTAAGAACAAGGGTAAATAGGTGTACCCATCTATGTCATTCATTTATACCTCTGGGAATTTCCAGAGATCTCATTGGCTTCCTATTTTCTATACCTGTTTGCTGCTTCTTGCTCTTGAATCGCGTGGAGTGTGAACCAGCAGTCACAAATTTGACAGAAATACGAGGTCGTTTACAAACTATTTTTCTTTATTATAATCCTAAAAACCTAACCAGTTTTTCGGCTCCCTTAAACATTATTTGCATGTCTGGTTCTCCTCAACAGATTAAAACAACAAACTGAATCTTTCCGTGTCACATGCAATTTTAATTCCACATTAAGAAGCGTACAGAATTCTTCGACCTCCCCCCTAAAAGGAGACTGTGAATTATTAAAGCAAAGAAATTAAATGCACTTTATTTAATTTATTAAAATCAAATTCAGATCTGGCTATACAATACCGAGACTCCCCTTCCTAAAGCGGATTAAAAATTGATTCAGGCAAATCAAACCCAGGAAAAAAAATGAAAGATTGAAAAAACGAATATACAAAAGCATCATCGAGCCCCTCCCAAACGCAGTCACGGAAATCATCAAGGTTGTTTACTTGATCTCCACCCACGCGACGTAAAAAAACACGCCAATGACCCGGGTACTTAAAATTTTGCCCTTGTACGCATACACACCACCTCCCTACCACTCCTCTTTTTTGATGCATATTTCTCATCAGATTAATTGCGATCTCACATCCAACTAGTTTCAAGCTGTTTAAATTATCACCATACTCAAAGTACCCCTGACTGAGTTTCATTTGAACCTCGTAGCCTTTGGTCAATTGAGTCTAGTTGAGCCCGAGCTAAAGGGTTCAAGAGCACGCAAAACCATTGGCATTAGATATTCCAATCGTTTTTAATGTATACAGGAAGAAATTGATGATTGTAGGTGTGTCTCTTAATTCTTTTACGAGGCCCTTTACTCAAGGTTCCTTCCTGTTCCATTCATAAAAACATCCTATCAGAGAAAATGTGAACGGCCTTTAGAAAAAACATTTCTATCTCGGGTGGAGTCGCATCTCATTTCGTGTGTCAACACTTGTTTTTGCTCCTAATGACAACTTCTTGTATTGATGACCTCTTGCTCAAAAGTTGACCAGCACGAGAAACTGGAGAAATGAGACAGCCCACATTTTTATGGAGATGAGAACGAAATGCAGATGGAAGCAAAGAATGCCTCGTAATCACTGTGATTCTTGCGACTAATTACAACCTCCTACCATAATAATCCTCATTTGCCTTTTAAATGGGAGTGGACGAGCCTTTGAACCTATCAAAAGGTTTCAAAAGCAAGAGAGTTTTAAATCCGCCTTTATTAGCTGCAGGAACACGTGTTTCAAACTTCTGAAAAGTTCAAAGAAAAAATGTTGAAAAACATGTATTAGGTGATGTTTACAATTTTTCTTGCTGCTATTTCTGATATAGCAGTTTCTTATGGTTGAATTTCTGTTTTCTATTATCGAATTTCTGTTTCCTATTGTTGAATTTCTGTTTTTTTATTGTTGAAGGTCAGTTTTCTGTTGGTATAACTATAACTTCTGTTGTGAGTTTACAGTATTTTTCCACTGTTATACTGTTATACATACGTACCAAGAATGCTTGTATTTCTGTCTGTTTCAGTTATTGTGATATCTTCTTATTGTTTTCTCTCTCATTCTCAGATTGTTTTTTTGTCCATGGGTGGATCCGAGGGGACATTTGCCCCCCCCCCCCTTCTTACTTTTCCAATCTGAAAAATCCCAAAAAGCTACACAGAATCGTTCAAAATCTTTCAAAATCTGATAAAAGATTAGATTTTTAAAATCAAGTGGACAAATTTTTTACAATTAGATACCCCCCTCTCGAAAAATTTTCCATAATCGTCCCCCTTCCCTCCCCCAGAAAAATTGCTGAATCCGCCCTTGGTTTATCTATATTCAGCAGTATCTTTTTAAAAAATTATAAACCCGCAAAAAACCTCCATATATACAGTACAGTACTTTTTTAGAATTACATTTCCATTTCTTAGTCCTGATCATAAAAAACGAGATTTTAATAATTACATCAACCACTGAACACACATTTGCAGAGCACTAAATCTCCCCAACACCCTCGGTAGACGACACTTCTTTGTCAGCAACAAAAACTGTTTCCACTAAAAAGGAAGACACTTTTAATAAAACCCCCACCATTTCACCATCTCCTGCTGAGTAAAAGATGAAGAGTGATCCTGAATTTACGAGGTGTGTGTATCTTGCCATATCAGTTTAGGAGCATGTGGCCTTATGTTTGTCGAGGGAGCATCCACAATGGATGGATCTGACGCGTGCACATGGCGTGCACGTGTTGCTCGTGGGCTCCCCTGTGGTTTAGGGAGGGAAAATCAGTCTGATTTACATTTGAAAAGGCCCCGAACCCTGTCTTTTGTCCCCACTTCACAATGGGAAATTATCAGAAATGGCCAACTGCTCACTTATAATCAACCCAATGTTTCATGCTTGATCAAAACATGGACAACAGGTTGATGATAAAAACAGGTGGGGGACTGTTTCATTTTAAACCGATACGCAACCCCCTGTAGCTCCCAACTCCCCTTCTAGCCCTCTACCAAACCCTAAAAAAGTAAATAAAAATAAAACATATTTTTTTAATTGCTGTAAACTAATACTTAAAGTCATTTCGACCTGCCAAAAACCATTTCCTGAGAGGGAGAAAGAGAAAAGAGGGAGAAAACTGTGAATGATAGGAGGAAGGGGAAGGGATGATGTACTGTTAGACTATAGGACGTAACTGGGATTAATTTCACTCTGTTCTCTTCTCATGCTGTTAAATTATTAAAACCCTTTTGTTATCCATCACTTGGAGCCCCACGAGGGTGGAAATTGCAGTAAGGTGAGTGCATTTTATGAATTGAAACCATGTTTTTTATTTTTTATTTTAAAAAACTTGGATCACTTTCTTTTTACACGATGTTGTGGTCATTGAACTTGAGTGTATGCGTAGTTACAAAGGTCGGAGGATTTATTACAATTCATAAATCTTATGTAGGACAAAGAAGGAAACATGATATGATGAAACAATCCATCCTCCCGCCCACACACACCTCAAAAGTTTTGTTTGCAAACACCCCGCCATAAACGTTATTTATCCCTTTATCCATAATAACTCAAACGAATGATGTTTTTTATACCTACACGAGGAAAATCTGCATGAATCCATTGTATGGTTGAATCTCGCTTGCACGAAACCTTGGCCTAATTCTCGAGACTTTTTTTCCGTATTTCAATTATTCTTTCTTTATTTCCTTTTGTGTAATTACCAATTTCCTTAGCTCAAACCTTTATACCATTCGACAACATCAAAGTGTTTAATCCTTACTAAAACACCAAATGAAGCGAAATGAAGGTAAAAATTCTTTTGTCCGATTTCTCACTTGAAACGCTCGAAAGTACTAAAGCTAATGACTCAGCTCAGTACATACAACTGCGTGAACAACATGAGAAAGGATAATTATGTTTTTCTTTCTTTTGAAACGTTCCTTTTTATTCTTTCTCACAAGGTTGCCCTGACACATTTTTTTAATACTTTCCATCAAACTTGTAAATTACTTTTAAAAAATAAAAAATAGATTTTTAAACATATCTAATCTTTAACTATGGAAATTTTATTGCCTCATTTCACGGCCACATCAAAGGGTTAAATTGAGAGAGATGAAATAAAACAGGATTAAATCAACCCTGCAAGAAATCCATTCATCAACAACCTTCCCCTTTCTCCTTTTTTTATTCAGACAGCCTGACCCTCCTTCTCTTTCCTCGTCGCCAACCCTCTTGTAAGCCATTGCACAGGAAAAATAAGGATTATGTGACCTTTAGCTTTGACATTTCATTTACCCCAATGTAGGAAGAAGATAATAAACCCAAGAAATCCAATTAGGAGTAAGAACTGCAAAAAAATCTTCATTATTTCGTTTAAAAATTGTAATTTCCTTCATTTTTAATGCTGATCACATAAAATAAACATAAACATTATGTATTTATAGCTGTTTAATTTAGATTCTGTGTAAATGGATCCTAATTAAATGCAACAGATGGTTTCATGTGTTGTATGGTTAGACTAAGGGAAATTCATCATGAAGTCATTGACACTTGGCAATATAGCAGAAACCAATCTGACACTTGGCAACACAAAATGGGTTCTTAATTCAGCTCGTTTTGCTTACACTTCCTACTTCTTAAAGCTCTTAGCTCATTCAACTGTGCATGAAATTCTCTTACCACACACCAAAAATAGCTCCAAAACTAGCACTTTCGATCCTTTTATCCTATCATCACCATTTTTACTCAAATGCCCCTTTTACACAGCTATAGCACTACTTAGAGAGCATCAGTGTTGTTGTCACCTCACACTAAATGACATTAGTCACCTTGTTGGTGTTTGGACAGGAGATGCAATGCAGGTTGCAGTCGCCAAGAAAAGCATGGCTAATGTAATAGACATCAACGTTTTTTCTCTCTTTCTCTTTCCCTCCCCTACACCTGAAGGTAAAAGTCGGCTTGTCATCAGGGTCATTAATCCTGAACATAGTGGGGCTTTATGGAAAGTCATTTCGGAAAATGTTTGGAAGCACTTTGATTTTTTCTTCTTCTTCTATATCTTGGTGTTGCTTAAAGCCTTAAATGTTATCTACGACTTCTAGAGAAGATATAAGTCATCATGGAAATTTCCCTAAAAATTCAGATTATATTAAATTTTTCATCCAGTTGCGTGTCATGAATATAGAATGAAGGATGATGCAAGAGAAAAAATTTGTAAAAGGCGAATTTCTGCTAAAGGGAAAGTTTTCATGCTGGGTGGAGATTATTTGTCCTAAATTCCTCGAGAGAAAAAACATTCTGTCTGTGCTTTTTTACATTTATTTTTCTCTCTGAATGGTGTGACATAATACAAGGGTGGGGGCGGTGTACATGACAGATCATTATCTACTTAACTGTTCCTTTTACAATTTTTATCTATATATTAGGTTACAGGTGTTATCTGAGTATTTATCAACCTATTTTTGAGAGGAATAATTTTAATATAAATAAAGTTAAGCTTATTTTATCATCATTTTTCTGATTGCAAGTGAATCATTGGCCCAAATGTTTGTTGTTGTGTCTTTGTGCTCACATTTTTACTTCATTGCACAACAATTCACATGGAACAGATAAACCACAAGAGAGCAATTGTTGTAGAAATTGCTTTTTTGCTTGATTAACAATCAATGAACAAACGGCTGCAACAATTACTAATTGTTAAAACTGAGTCACAATAATACAAGTAATCACCAAAACATGAATCCAAAATATCACAATAATGTGTACCATGAGTAATCACTTGTGCAAACATTTCCAGTAGATTAACTCGTATTATCCAAACAAAATCACTGGTGTAAAGCATCGATAATGGTTTCAAGTGGTGAAATTATAATTTTTCTGTTTACAAGACCATTTTCCCAAACATGTTGATCCCCGAGGCCAAATTTGGGGCTGAATTTGCATAATTACCACACCATCTGGCACTTTCTCCAAGTCAGGTGATGGTAAATAAACTAATCAAGTCTGTAATGACATCTTCAAGTCCCTCCTACGGTCCAAAGACATTTGTCACAGATCCATCCATTAAGTTCAACCTCCTGCCAACTCGACTGATCGGGAGAAAGAACAATTGCATGACGACTATACAGTCAACTGCGCCCTCTTGCCTCATCCCAGCAGGTGAGAAGGGCCTGCCCTGACCTTATCTTGTGTTTTGGTCGTCAAACTAGCCTGTGACCTTAACTTCGGGGAGAGGAGGAGGGGTCAGTTAGCTCAAATGAACAAAATAACAACAGAAAATTCTCCACATTCTCCCCCCAAACTGCACTGCACACACCAAACCGCTTCTCTTATCGACTTCCTACACTTGATCTCAACAAATTGCAACAATAAATAAAAAAATAGCAAATTCTTTCCACTTCGGACCCAACCAAGGACCGAGAACCAATTTTTTCCTCTTCTCCACCCACCCTTATTTCGAATCTGATGTGTTTTTATGTCCGCACATGGCCTTACATTGTGATAAGATCCATTTCGGTGTAATTGAAAGTGGAATGGGAACGGAATTTAATCAATCAAAATGACACTTTGGGAGTCACAATTATAAGTGTAAATTAGATATACACGGTAATTAAATTTTTTAATTTTTTTTTTTAATAACAGAAATGCAGCGATGTTGATCAGTTGGTGGAGAATTCTTTGAATGATCTGTACACACCGATCGAACATTTCAGCGCGGAATTGGTTCGTCAAGCGAGAGATATCTTAGTTTGCAACTACCACGGCAACGTGAAGAAGTTTCAACAAGATTTTCTCCATCCAGCGAGTTCCTTGCTGTCTGCATTTAAAGCTGAAGAAAGGGTAAGTGCAAAAGTAGTGTCTTAGAATTAGAAATAGGTAAACAGCACATCAACTTTCTCACACTCGTTCGTATAAGTCATTCAAGGGCCAGGTAAAAGGTCGCTGGATTCATGAGTTGTTAAAATTGGAAATTGTATAAAGGTCATCTAACATAACATTTACTCATTTCCGTTATTGATCCGAGAACAAGTCGGTTTGGGTTGGTGAAAAAACATAATGTGTAAAGAATTTTTTTTTTTTTTAACCCTTTGAAATTTATTTCCTGGTTTGTCAGTGGGCACATTTTTGCGGTTGAGTTATCATATTTTTCTTGTCCTTTTCCCACAGTCTCACTTTACATTTGACAAAACGTAGAGACATTTCAGATTTGTGTAAAATTCTTCATTTTACTCACAGCTGGAATGGGTCAAAGGGTGAACGGGTCGAGCAACCTCATACTTTCTAACAATTTTTTTCTTCTATTTTTTTCTTAGATATTACAAGTTAGTAGAGTTTTTTTCTTCCCCTATGGATATGTATATCTATAATCTTGACATTTATGTGCCAAATGAGGGAAAATAAACAGAAATTTATACGAAACCAGAACTAGTGTTACAAGTTCAAAGGTTTTTTTTCTTTCTAACGTTTTAAAAGTTAAAAAAAAGGACATTTTTCCCAATTTAGATTTACCCCTCCAATAATTCTAAAGTAATTTTGCTTCTCTCAGCTTTTATGAGGCAATTCATATCCCAATTAACGTTCCGCAATGTTTTTTCCTTCCCATTTTCGGATTGGGTGTTTTTTAGGGTGAATTTACTGGGGGTTTTCAACAGTTTGGAAATTTAGGCAACTTTATTTTTCAAGGCCGAAGGGAAAGTCGTTCAATTATCCGGAGATGAACTAGTCGATTACCACAAAGAGAAAAAAAAAAAATGTTGGGCGTTAGTTTGCCTTGATTTATCGACAAGGTCTTGACGCCTATTTCACAAGTGTCCATCAGTTTGGTTTTTGACACCTGTTGCATAATTGATGAGCGTAAAATTCATCACATAAGGTGAAAATTGCACACTCGAAAACTGGATGTCAGATAAAATTTAATGAACCCACATTGTGCGCAGCGTGTGTGTTCGTTATGTGTCTTTCCTGATTGGGTAGTTAAGGTTTGTTTGTGTTGAATATAAATAACCCGCTTTTGGCATTGGAATTGTATTATTCAGCGAGCAAGGTCTTTTTGCGTGAGAATACGAATACGTCACCGGTTTAAATAAGCTAAACTATTTCAAAACAAAAAAATTAAAGGAAAAAATTTTCATGTCAGTCAAATTACCCATTAAATTTTATTGCATTAATTTAAAATATGAGTGTGCGGGAAATAGCCGTGTCTAATTGAAATATTAATTCTTTAGAAATGTGTCAACTTCTTCGAATCCCACACTTTCCTTATAAAAAATAAACAAAAAAGAATGCAATTCGGAAAATTTATAAAACTTATTTTTTTTACTTCGCCAGAAAATAAATTATGGTTTCAACCACAAAAGCGGAATAAAAATCAAGTTTTCAACAAAAAAACCAGCCTCAAAACCTCACTTCCCAGAGAAAAACTTTTGTTAACGGTAATTCACGCGAAATCAGATCGAGTGAAAGCGTCTTGTAAGCCAAATAACAAATTACAAGGCCCCCTCAGTGCTCCTGATGAGGCGCATAGGTCTTTCTCTCACCTCATTTCCGTGTAATCTAAATACATTTCCAAGTCCTAAATTTCAATTGCAGCCACTGAAAAAAAAAACAAGTTTATAAATTTAATTGCAAAACATTAACTTCGGCCTTTTTTTTTTCTCAGATCCTAAAAAAAACCTTAAAACCTGAACTTCTTACATTTATACACGGGTATAACAAAAAAAGTTTAATACGGCGGTGTTTCTTTTTAATATATAAAACTCGGCCCTTGTAAATGAATGGTTTCTCCTCTCCACCCTCACATTGAAAAGCTCAAAATGACCTCTCGGGAGAAAGTGCCGCCTCCCTGTGGAGATTCTTTGAAACTAGAGAGGCGTGTGGCCTGTGCAAATGACTAGGGTCCGTGCGATGACTCACGTTAGAGCGGCCTCTCCAAGCAAAACGGCTGCTTCAACCTCCTCCTCGTCTTTCTCTTCCACTCTTCCCCCTCCCGTCTACCAGGTAGTAACTTGAACTCGACCAGGTGTGTTGTTGTGCCAGCAGCCACACACTCAGTACTGAATGCGAGGAAGGCATCAATCCCACGCATCGTACTCTTTAGAGCGCACAGCAGCTGCTCAAACCCCCTTTTCCACATCCTAACGGCCACAGACAGCTGGGATACTAGGATACTAATTCATTTCTTTGCCTTTACTATTCCCAAAAGACCTTGAACAAGTCGCATCTAGAGGTGAGTAAGTGCCAATGGCATTTCTTATTAATGGCAGCGAAGAGAGAAAGAAAAAAAGTTTTACCAAACTCTTAAACTCGAGATAAAAGTTGTGTTTGTAAACACGTGTAACTGAATTCCATCACATTCTGCTGTGGATAGATTAAGGCCAGGAAGAAACAAGAGTATGCTCCCATTTCCAGGTGTTTAATTACAATTTTTTATTTATATAAAACGAGAAAAAACCGTTGACACCTTTCCAGATATGGAGTTTACGGTACTTTTTTGAGGAAACGGTACTCAAAGGGGTTAACATTATTAAAATAAACATTCAAAACCAGTGTGTGGTCCTGAAATATAAACTTTACTATGACATTGAAACGCTTGCTGGCCTTGTTAATCACCTTAAAATAAGTTTTATGTTTTGCAAAATGTATTTGTGTGTTTTTTAAAGTCGGGATCATAACCCCCTGGTGATTTATATTGCCAACATAATGTGTGGGTGGGGGGATAATTAGTCTGAGTGATTTTTTTTCTCATTTCCGAACTTGTTATTCCGTTTTGATGAACGACTCAAACAGTTTTTAGTGGCAATGAAATGATTTAAAAGCTGTTTGCTTGAGTAGAATCAGGCGCCTCTGTATCTGCCATGAATTTTGTTGTTCACACTCGAGTTTTATCAGTAATCAGTATGCCACGTGATTTGGGAGAGAGAGAGAAGAGAGACTTTTGCACTTTGTATAAAAAAGGTCGCTCGAATGGTCGAGGTATTGTCCACTTAGATAAAAATATCACCATTTAAAATTCCTTTGGAGTTCACTTTAGATTAACAATTCTGGAAGATGAAAGAAAAGAACCGAAAGAGAGGGGAAATATCATAAAAAAGTTTTTTTATTTTTTACAATTTAAATTCCCGCAATTTTAAGATAGAAAAAAAATGTTTTAATATATAAAGATTAAAGAAAGACGAGTTGTAAATACCTTTCATTATGTGGCCACGTGTAATTCGTATCTTGGGAGAAATATTTCTCAATCTTCTTATACCGTGAGGCCATTTACCCATAGGGGTTAAGTTTTATATTATTTTATTATTTTTATTATTAATTTTTTTTAAGGGTAAAAAATCAAAAAAAAAGTTTGAGATTTGACTTCCTCATTGTGTATTTTGTTTCACATGAGTCACTTGTTCAGAGAAAAACAAGAAGCCAGCAGCGCCTTCATCTAACTTGTAATTGAAACATCAATTTCATATTAGGAAAAAAAATTTAAAATATTAGAATGACAAAAATTTCATTTCTCAGAGATTAAAACTCGAAAAGAAAAAAAGTTAAATGCAAAGTTTCATTCATCTCGACTCGACAACTTACATCTCCAGTCAACCGTAAAATAATTAAACTCCAATCAACCCTTCAATAAAATAAAAATCATACCAGGAATTCCACTCGCGGGACGGAATCTAAATATATCCATTAACATAAACCACGTTTTCGATCTTAATCTCGATCTTAAAAGCCATTTTAAACATCCATTAACTTTTTTATCCTCACATCACAACAACAACAACAAAACAAAAAATGAAAAAAAAACTACACACAACCTTATGGTGTAAAACAACCACGCCTTTGATTTATTTTACTAGTATACCCACATTCATCACTCACCTTTGTCCAACTGCATTACCAATGCACATAGACTAAATTTTCAGCCCTCTAGCAACATCGACCGGTCGCCCTTCTGAGCACAGTTAAGGCGTGGGTGGGTCAATTACTGATTTATCCCCATCGGCATGTAAATGCAAACGAATTGCAGTCAGCCTTTAACCGAGTCCTGTTTAGCAAACATCCTAGACGATAGGTCACCAACTCGAAACATATTTGTCCTGTCAAATACACGTCGTAAACTTTTAATGACCTGGATATAAACCGGGTAAGTGTCACTAAAGAGTCCTTCAAAATGCATGCATTTTGATCTAATGTTGGATAGAATTAAGAATAGTTGATAAATGTTAGTTTTACGTCCTCCCATAATCCTTGCCAATTAAAATATAGGTGTATTTCAATCATTTTTATTGCCAATGCTACGATTTTTGAAGGGCGATCGAAATCTTGATTTAAATGAACTTGTGAAGGAATGAATCAAAGAGTTCAAATCCTATGGGAAGGAATTGGAAGGGAAAAAAGTTATGAGTTTTCAAGTCCATTAATTCTTTATTTATATAAAAAAGAAAAAGAAAAAGGTCATGTGTGTGTCAACTATGGGTCACTAAATTACATGTATTTTTTTATTATTTTGGTTTATTTATTTCTTTTTTTTTGTGGATTTTTGACTATAAATCGCATTGTGTTGATGGAAAAAATGTAAACATTAAATTGTTGGTTTCAAGGTCAGTGTTCAAAAATATTTAACATGATTTTCTAACATGCAATCTGGATAATTCGCTTAGTGAGTGATTTGTAGTCATGAGACGGATATTAGCATCCTCAAACTGGTTTTGGTTTCAAAGGATTCTCGAAAATGCGATGCGTCGTAAAATTTCAAATCAGAAATTTGAGGTCTAGATACGAGTAGAATATGAAGAGAAAAAAAGTAGAAGAATGATGAAAAAATGTGCAGTGCATTCCTACAATTCTTCTGGATTTATGTAGGAGGAAAAGAGATCAAAATCAAAACGCTTAAATCATATTTTAATATAATTTTTTTTTCTATAGTTCAAAAATCTTTGATTTTTTTTAAGTATAACGTTTTGTATATACGACCGTTCTACATGGCTTGTTTTGTCTTTAAATTAAGATTATTTATGATTTTTTTTGGTGCCACCATCTTACATCAAGGGCAAAGTAATTGCATAGTATAGAAAAGTGGAAAAGGGTGGAGATATATACCAAACGAACAATTTTTTTCACATCTTGACACAGCTAAGTGATGAAACTTAAATGGTACGAAATATTTTCTAACCTAATCACAGTCCGAGGGCCTTGACATTGAAATTTTACATTTTTCCACTGAATATTGTAGTCAAGCAAAAATTCATTTTGAAGAGTAAAAACACTCGATATGCTAAAGTTGGCCTATAAAAATGGGGAATAAAATTTTTATGTGTTTAACAATTAATTTTCCTGTACCCATAACATAATTTTCGTACAAAAAAATATATTAACCTTAATTTATTGACTTCTATTTCCATTAATCGAATAATAGAACTA
Organism: Geophilus flavus; assembly: GCA_034695885.1. NCBI lineage: Eukaryota > Metazoa > Arthropoda > Chilopoda > Geophilomorpha > Geophilidae > Geophilus > Geophilus flavus. The sequence continues at coordinate 31,360 of JAQFZO010000033.1, forward strand.
CAGTGTAAAAAAATAAGGTTATCGATTCAATTTATTTTTTTTATATTTTTATTATAAGGAAAGTGTAACAAATTGATCATTGTGTTGGGCTTCCCTGAAAAAAATCGGTTATTCCATTTAATTTATGTTAAAAAATAAAATATCGATTTTTTTTTTTTTAATAAAAAGAATTTTCCCATTAATATGAATCGGATATAATTTTCATAAAAAAAATCAATGAGACTTAATGTTTCCTGACAAAATATTTTTGCATTTCATTAAAAATAATAAGAACCATTTAAAGAAAATATTATCCCATCGAAACTGGAATTCAATTTTTAACTAGCTCAAAGCCAAACATCTGTTTAAACAGACATTAAAAAAACTTAATTGAAAGATATGACAAGGGAAGAGTGAACCAGTTTCATGCTCTGATAGCATTAAGCATGATGCCATCGACTTCAGGTGTTTCTTTTATTGCTTCTTCAATTAGAATTCTTTTCTTTTTTATACCAAAAAATTCAAATTCAAAATTTACCATTTTTAAAAAATAAAAACCCATAAAATAACGATCAAAAACACCTGCTCATTAAAGTAAAAGGTCAAAATACACCTTACATTAAACATCATATGACAAAGACAGCTGCATTTTACCTCGATCACAGTGTGAACGATCGAATTTAGTTCCTCCTTACCAAAAAGACATCCTTCAAACCACTCATCAGTTCCTTAAACATAATATTTAGCAGGTGAAACAATACACCTGTCTATTTTAAGCAACTATTTTGATAAATCAATAATAACAAACCACATTTTCAGACACGAAACCTTAAACCTGATTTGTAACTTTTCAAAATTGCGAGTTTCGAAAATATGGGTCAAGCGCCATATAATAATAACAATAATAACAGTTATATATAGAAATACAATTTCCCACACTAGATGGACCACCAAGTGGAGTCACTTTCCCCTTCTCACCTCCCATTACTTCGTCTGTACCAATACCCCTCCCTTCATTTGATTTTACAACCCGACCTTTCACCTCATACAATGAAATGACATGTTCAGGCAATGAAATATCTCTGCAAATGTAATTCTTAATCTCACTATGACTAAGGATTTTTTTTTCCAAAGTCACAGGGGGGAATATACTGGGAGTGGAAGATCAAACATGTCATCCCATCCGGCGGAGTTCTTTATCAATTATTTAATTCACATTACCGTACTGTAAAATTAAATTAAAATTAAATTAAAATAATAAATTTAAGACAATTAAAAATTTTTTTCCCTTAAAGAAAAGAGTTGATCCGCTTGCAAGAACTCCAGATCAAATTGATTGCCCGTTTATTTTTATTTATTTTTTATGTTATGGATCAAGGACTCCTTCTCTGTGAATCTCCTCCCAGTCCTTCAATTATCTTCCACAACCCATCAGCCAATCGTGTTAAAGAGAGATCTGACCCTGCTCCCAGTGGCAGCAGATTCTCCTAGTCACGGAAAGGGTCTATCTATAGTTGTGTTTATAAGTCAGGGATACGACTTTAAAGTACAACAAAAACTCGTGTTTGTTTGCAAATCAGAGGGATTTTCCCATGTCGATGTGAAGAGAAAGGGAAAAAAACTCAATTTTTTTGTTTTTTTGAATAATTTATGATCGATTGTGGTGAGATTTTTTGATTTTTTATATTATTATAACTTTCCTTTTTTATATATCTAGTTATTTATATTTTGTTTTTACTCATGTATATGTTATTGATCTTTTCGGTTCCACTTGTTAAATGTGTCATGCGACACTATTACGACAAAAAGAGAAACTTCCTTTCACCACGCGAAATTAGTCATGGGATACAAACCGAATGTCTGCTCCCACTCATTTTCCTCCACCCAAAACCAAAACAATTTTATTTGCATCATAAAAATCTACCAAAAAAAAAATATTTTTTTTTAAAATTTAAATCCTAAGGATTAATTTTTTTATTTTCTAATTTCATTTATGTAATTTATTTTTATTACAAACCCGTTACATCTTTATGTAACGAATTTTATTTAGCATTTTTTCCACGAACTTCCTTTAACAGTTTCCTTTACTTTTTTTTCCCCTTCTACAGTCTGCACGAATTCGTTCCAAAAGATGCATTCAGCATTCATTATAATTGTCAAGCAGGGTTATTGACTGTCTTAAAGAAACAAAGACTTTCGTTTACTCATAACATCTTCGTTTTTAATCCCTTAATAACGGCGAAAATTACATTTATTTCGTCTCCCACTTATGGATAAAAAATTGCACCGATTTGAAATTGCGTTTGCGCATTCACAAACTGGAGGTGGATGATTGTGGTTATAATTTCCTGAGTGATTCATACAACAGCATTCGTTTACAAGTGTGCAGAGGCAGAATAGGGGCGCAGGAAGTGCATCATTTTATACGAAACAATCGACGACCTTGTGCTCGCACCTGTATTAATTTCGGATTTGATGCATAAAGGGGAGGGAAAGTAATCAAACGCAACCCTTGAATTGACCTTCTAAAATATTCACGGAATCACTAGGGCATTGGTAATTTTTATTCTTATTTATTTTTTTTATCCATCTTGTTAGTCCGGAATCTCATTTACCCGTGTCTTTCTCGACACGACTCCACGACGCCATCTGCATTTTAATTAGGAAAATACTCGTGCAGAACGTGATTTACAAAATTTTTTCAGGCTAAAGTTAAAACTTTTCTTTATCCACGCTAGGGAAATCGTGACTCGTTCTGGAATATATCTGTTTACCGTCTACAAACCGCCAATTCCCAACATCCGAGTATAAATTTGTTGTTTTTACCGTATACACCAAACATGATTTTCCTTTCCCATGATAACTCAAAACAAAATTAACCCTACCGAAAAAAAATGCTCAACAAATTTATTTTTCGTGTATAAAAAATAAATTGAATTTTATAGGTACCGTTAATAAATCTCGTGTAATTTTTTTTTCTTTCTTTTAATCACAGAAAACAGCAGTTGGCACCAAATTTGCATCGCACCATGGTTGGCCTTTATGCTACCAAAACAGACTTCTTGTCCATTTAGGGGAAGCGGACTCGAGTCTTGTGAAACATGGCGATTTCTATTTGTGCGTCCGTCGTGCCACCCACGCAGCTGCCGGTGTTCAGCTGGTTCTCAAATATCGCACTAGGTGCAGTGGAATTAAAGAGAAAGTGATCGAAAGTGAAGAATTCTCAAACATCTTTACGATGGATTGGTTCAATTCCCTTCAACTGGACACTGCCACCGACGACCAATGGGCGACTCATCTGCAAAACATGTTGGTCGGCGTAGAGAAGGGTATAGACAGGATTCGGTGCGACATAGTTTTCAGACCCACCACGTGCAACCACGCGGCCCAAACGGACGAAACGGGGGCAGAATCTCTTCAAAGGCATCATTCCATATCAGACAATTCATTATTATCATGCAAAGATGAAACCTCGAACTCATCATCCGGTGTGAGGTGTGACGTGTGTCACAGGCACTCGGCAGATCCCCCCAAAAGTCTGGGAACACTCGATTCGTCGAGTGAAGCGGGGAAAAGGGACAGTAGTGTGCAAACCAGTCCCATGGATGAATGCAAGACATTCTCATTGGAGTACGCAGCAGCGGCGCACAAAGACAACGGCTGTTTCCACTCGCTCGGCAACGAGAATAAAAAAATGCAAGACATTTATCAAAACAAAGGTCAGTATTCAAACTCGCCATCACCCCATTTCCACTCACTCCTCCCTCAATGGAAAAAAAATTTTTTTTGTCTCAAATAACGAACATATAAACTTCACTTTCAAATTTGTGAGTCGCTTTCTCTCTCTTCTTGAGCTGCAGATGTTATCGTATCAAAAGTCTGGTGTCATCAACTTCCTTTAGCTACTGCTTATGACTCAGAGTACAAGGATGTTGTGCGGCCGTTGCCTTCGACCTTGAAGGAAGTCTCGAGTATAAAAGGATGCTAAATTCGTTCTCATTTTTCTGGCGCTCGAGCCAATTTTTTTTCCCCTACTGGCACGCAACACCTTAGGGATTTGTTTCTTATGTATTTTTTATATCGTTAGATCTTTTTATCGGTTATCATCATCAATTCATTCACCCAGTTTAGGAAAAAAAATGTTTTAAACACGTGCCGGGGTTTGATGCATTTGCATTTGTTTGAATGTTGCTTTCAGTTTCTAGAATAATTTATCATTGCAAATGATTATTATTTAAAAATAGAATGAATTCTTATCTGGTATGAATGTATACAGGGAAAAAAAATCTAGGAGAAAAAATAGATTTATAAATAAATTTCTAGAGATAAAAAAAATATAAACAACGTAAAATTAGTGTTATTTCAGTATAATTATCCAAGGTCGCTCCTTTGTAGTGTTTAAAGCAGTGATGAGTAAACACAGACCATTACTTTTCACCCATATGTCTTGCATTAAATTATCACCTTTCTGAGAAAAACTCCGGTGTATAATTAACTCTCCCTTCTTAAACAGCCACAGGTGTCAATTGATCGTTTTCAGGAAATAAAAAAAAAAAGATAAAAAGTTTTTTTTAGTTTCTAAAGATGAAATTCATTTTAAAACAGTTTTTTCAAACACAAGGATTTATAGGAAGATATATTTCCCGTTACATTATGATTAATCCTTCAATTCGATAATAACACAAGACCCGAATTTTGTAATCATCATAAATCATTAAATGAAATCCATTAAAATTTTTATTTCTTTTAACCTCCCTTTTTGCTTCAACATGAAAACTTGTGACAAGTCAGACACCAGTCTTAATGGGCTTGATTTGCTCAACAGGAAACACTTTACTCTTTAAACGTAATTATCGAGTGACAAGAACGACTTCCTTAAAGATTCCTTCGCTATAAAAAGCGGGAAACAACAAAAAAAAATCTAAACTTAAAATCTGAAGACTTAAATCCCCCCTGTCACAATTATATAATACGTTGTCCAGTGATAACAAAAGAATCCATGGAAAATGCCACTCGTTAAGTGAGTAATGTTGCCCTTTTCGAGGTTACTAGACGACCACAACCCACGGCCCAGGTCAGTCCAGTTTGTGTTGTGTGGCCGTGATTACAGAGTCGGATGACACGTGCTGAGCAAGGAGGGTGTCAGTGGGCACGAGTAACGAGTAGGAGGAGAGATAAAGTAGTTTCGGTGAAGTGTGAACTAATTCGTGATGCAACGTCGCCTTTTGTATTCACTCTTAGTTCGTTCTTTGTTGGGATATGATCTGTAAACTGAAAAAAGGAAAATGTTATTGTGTTGCATTCTAACCGTTGCGAGTCGTTTTAACTCATTACATCGACTCACGCTGGGTTCTGTAAGGTTGACAGTACGTTGAATTTTGTTTGTGTTTGATTAAAAGTCTCAGTTCACGGTCACGGAACCGCGGGAGATGGAAATTTCATGTCTTATTTTCCTGGCGAACGGTTATTTTTTTCGTTGCACCTGCGGTTTGCTTGGGTTTAACGATTTCTTTCATTCCAATTATATATTGCTTCATTGCCTTTTGTGTTCGTTGCAGGTGAGTTCAAACCATCGGTGAAGAAACGCGTTGCCGAAGACCAAGACGACGGTTACCATGACAACTGCATCGCAACCCCGACTGGCATCAGTGAGCTAGATCCAGCAATTTTGCACAGCAAAGTTGCTCTTTTGCCTGGTAAGACGTGTCGTTATTTCACCGTGCTTGTCGTAACTGTCTAATGAAAATGTCGAGTTAAGTCGACCAATGATTTCAATCAGTTTAACGCGTTTTCTTCTGGCAGGTTGTCGAGATAATGCCGGTCGGGCTGTCGTGACAGTCGACTGTGAATTGTTGAGCTCCTTCCCCCAATTCACTTCTGCGCAATTCGCACAACTTTTCCTTTATTTTCATTCCATACTCAGGTAAATAAATAAAAAATAAATTTGTTTACAAAAAACTTTTTCTTAAAGTTAATTTTTTTTTTGATATTTCAGAAAAGAAGTTGCTTCTAAAGGACTATTCGTCTTGGTCGATGTCAGCAAAACGACACAAGAGAAAATGCTGGCATTTCTGGACGAAATATTCTGTATGATAGAGGTACACAATATCCCCATCTCAATTTTTTCTCTCAACTGTTTCTTTATGGTTAACCGATAAACATAAATCTTGCGCAACATTCAGTAGTCCCTGTAGCAATCTGTTTACGTGCAAAGAAATGTTCCATCAGCAGTTCAAATATTTCCAAAACTTTCCAAACATCACTAAAGCGAGAAAAGTGTTTACTACACTTTCAGCACTAAAAGTTATTTTCCACGGACGAGTAAATGTGCTTCAACCAGTAACTGGAAGAACTATATTTACCCCATAAGGTGGTCATTGAACGGAAACAATAGTTTACACAGCAGTTATAGCATATAGGAATACTCAAGCAGAAAAGGAGGAACAACCCAGAGCATAAACACATCACTCATGAATACACTAACATTTTATTTGAAAAAATTCTTATTCCATGTGTAAAAGTGGTTTTTCTTGTTACTGCAAGTTTGAGGAAGTCAACTATGAGAAACTTCTTTCACTAGAAATTTCTTTCAGAAAAACTTTGCATGTGTAAACATGGTCAGTAGTTTCAAGTTTGAAGTAACGTACAACTAATAATTTACTGTATACTTCAGGTTTTTTGAAATACTATTACATTTTCTAATTTCGTTGAGAAAAAAAACACATTAGCATGATATTAACCCTTGTAAATCCATCTCGGGTCACAATTGACCCTCGAGTATATTGCAATTTCCATGTAAAAAAAATTAAATTTCCAGGTATTGCATAGCCTGGGAATTGTTTATCGTTTTATAGTTAATTATTACAACTGATATAGGTCATAATTTAACTAAATGCAGTTGCAACAGTGTAATGAATATACGAACCAACGTCACCATTCCCACTACACCAAACAATAAACGATAATAAAACCACGCTATTAACCTATGGTTAATACTTCGAGTTCCTTCAATTCCTGGTACAGCAAAGGTTAAAAAATCAAAACCCAAACTGCCATGCCACATAATAATTACTCGAGTTTGAAAAGCTTCCTTAATTCCATGAGATAACAGGGTGCATCAGTCAAAGATGTGAAAACTAGACTAAATCGAAGAACCCCCACCTTAATAACACAACCGATAACAATTTACTGTAAAAGCTTTGGGACAAATAGCCACGTTAATATCCGGAAGTGTCTACAATGGATCAAACTACGCGTGACCAGTACAAGTATATCATCAATCTGATTAATTACAGTTAAAAGAATTGAAAACTGTGCACTACAATTTTTAATTGAGGTCAAGGAGGCGGAAGCAAAGCACCTTCGAGAATTTCAATGGGAATCTTAATTAATGAAACACACGAATGCTAAAATAAGCAGGATCTTAAATTACAATGCTAATTCTGCACAGCAATACCGCGTCAAGTTGTTGCTAAGAAGCAAAAGATTCAGGGCAATGATTTTTTTTCCCCGCTTGATCTTGGTCCTTAAGTTTTTAAGTTGTAATTTATATATACGAGCCAAATACCCCGAGGTCTAGCATTGTATTGCTAGGTTCATATTATATGGGACAGATATAAAAAGATAAGGACTATTTTAAGTGATTTATTTGAGTAAAATTAATAATTAAATCTCACTAGGTGAGGTTTGATTATTTTTTGTGGAAATATCCAGTCGTAAAATTAATCCCGTGTGCTTAAAGTATATAAGAAAATGAGGGTCAAATTGGTAGAAAAAACAGAAGATATTTTAAGCATTAAAATTATATTTAATGTTGTTTTTTTATTACCTCGTTACAGGGACATACACCCGGGATTATCCAAATCCTCGTGTTATGGTCTGGAGAAGAAAATGCAGACGAGTGGACGAAGGAATCTCAGTATTTCCCACAAAGTTCCATACAGGTAGAGTGTGATTCTACTTGTATAACTAAATGTTTTTATCATAATTAGTTTTTTATCTTAATTTTTTTTTTTTAATTTGCAGTTCGAGCTAGTGACAAATCAAGACAGGCTATTCAAGTTGATTAACCAGGAGAACTTGCTCCCACACTATGGTGGCACTTATCATTTCCATCTGGAGGAGTGGCATGAATTTCGCAAGGTGAGACTAGTTTTCTTTTCTTTTTGCCGCCACAATAAGTGCCCTGCAGGAGCCCTTCGCTGCCATTAGAAAGGGGTTGGAACCTCGGGAGGACAAGACAATTGTATTGCCATTATCACGACCAACCCATTATTATTAGATAAGAAGAAAAACTGTCTCCCATGATCTAATTATCGAACATCTAATAACCCAACATTAACCACCTAAACACACAAAACAAAAATATATAAATCTACATAGGAGTAAAACTAATCCAGTTTTATCGTTTTTCTCAGCACCCGATGCTAGTTCGTGTTTACAGATCACGTTTTAATTTGATTGCTCAAAACTAGTGAAACCTGAGAATCAACCAAACTGACCTCATGGCTAAAACTTAAACCTATTTTTTTTTTCTTCAACTTTTTATATTTACATTTATTTTTTTTTCTTATCAGATATTCGAACCATTCGTTCATGAGTGCAGGAGCTCGGGTAAACGGTTGGTGAGCATCATGCAAGGACTCAAGGGATCTCGTTTACCTCCAACGTCTACCCTCACGTCGCAAATCATCGACGAGCACAAACAACTCGTTGTCAACACGTTTGATGACCCGCAACTCAAGCGGCTTCAAGTTGAAGGCAAAGAAACGTTAAAGGAGTTGCAATCACGACTAAAACAAACTCCTCGTAACCAAGATTTAATGTAAATAATTATAATTAACCCTTTAGAATTTAGAAAAAAATTATAATTTTTTTATATCTAATTTTAGAGATTCTGTGGTCAGAGGAGAAACGTTGTACAATGAACTCCAACGAGCCGTGGTCAAGTTGTCACGTCTTTCCGAGCGAAGATTGTTGAAATTCGAGCAGGTTCTTCAAATGAGGGTCTACGAAGAAGACACCGCACAGGTGTGTATATCTATATACAGTATATAGAAAAAAATTTTGTGTTTTTACTTTTTATATATAAACCCATGAACACATTTTTCTCGTGCTTTGAGAAAGTTTCATCGGTTTTCACTACATCCAGGTGTTTTGATGATGAGGCTCACCTTGAAACTTCCATATTAGGTAAAGGAGCCTCCATCTTAACGACGATGCTTAATCATTATCAACTGCCACGTCAGGATCTTGAACTTTTCCCCTTCCCCAACCATTTGCTTAAGACTTTTTACTGTCGAATAATGAACTATTAAACCCGCTTTAGCCCTTCGAAGGCTTCTGCTTGCCCAAAACAAACTTCAATCACCGTGTAAAATGTAAATAAAACCGTTATTTACCAATTCAAGCCACGTAACCACGAAACAACCAACTTTTGTTTTGGTTATGTAATAAGATGTCGAGTTTACGCAAGTGTTTATATGATTAAAACCGTATAAACAAACATTTTTTTAAACATTTCCCCAATTATTTACATTTTTTTCTGACAAACGGATATTTATTTAAAAGATGAAAAAGATCGCTTCATTAAACGAACTAATTAGGAACGAGAGGTCCCCCTCAAAGGACCCCTAAGAGAACTAATAAGCTGGAAAAGAAATAAACATTTCTCAACCTCAATGTCAGCATATGACTAGGAGAAACACTTGCTTGTGTTAATTACCCCTTGCGAAGCAATTACAGCTGAAGGAAAACTCCATCTAGACTACTGAATAAGCAAATGGTTCACCCATCAGGTCTAACGTGCCTGGAATTTAAAGAAAATAAAAGGAAAAGCTAAAAAAAAATGAAAATTCCAAAAAAAAATTCCATTAAGGATTTTGATTTGTTTCACCAAAGGCAAGACCCCCTTAAGATTACATCTATAACTTAATCCCAGTGGAAACGTGAGCCAAAACAGCAAAAAAGAAAGGAAAAAAAATTGAATTTTCTCACCATATTGTGCCTTCGAGTGAAATATATTTTGGTCATTCAAGGAACCCTAAAAAAAAAGCTGTAACATTTCTCCACCATTTATTACTTTCATGACAATAATTCCAGATGTGGGCTGTGAAAGAAATGCAAAATCCTCATGATTTAAGGTCTCAAAACACCAAAAAAAAAATTTTTTTTAAATATTGTAAAATGTTGACCATTTAAAAAAATTTATGTACAAGTTTTTTTTTATGCAGAAGAAAAAAAGGGGAAATTAATCATGATTATTTTCTTCTAAGTTGGGTTTTGAGTAGGACAATTCAAGGATTTTGTGTAGGTAGAAGTGTTCAGGTTTAAGCAGATATGTGGCGCCACACTGCTGTCAGATATAGGGAGGGGAAAACGAGACACAAATTCCACTCCATTATGAATGAATGGAAATTGATGCCTCGCCTTTTACCCGTTGTATAATTTAAATCATTTATGTAAGCAATAACATTTCTATCCTCAATCAATCCGCAATAAAACCGGCCTAAAATGGAATAAAAAACAATACCTTACTTTCATTTAACAAATCTTTTACATTCAAATCATAACTCCATGTGTCAGTCTGGCTCTGGTGGTCTACTTCCACGAGCACAATAAAATTCAAACAATAAAAAAAAAGGAAAAGAATTTATAACAGGTCTTTGACTCGTCACGACTTTTTTTTTCTTAAAGGACAGTCAGATATGACGGGAAAACGCCACACGTAACCCGCATTCCAATCCAATGTGGAGTGTTAGTTAGGGTTCATGGGGTTAAACAGATGATTGATATTCCCATCCTCTTTGCAGGTGCTCAATTGGTTGTGCAAGAAGGGTGAAGAAACGTTAGACAGGTTCAAGAATATTGCTGACAACTTGGCCGCTGTGCGAGTTCAAGAGAGGGATTTTGAGAAATTCTACTTCGTCGCTATGGTAAATACATATTAAACATTTTTTTTCATTTATTTCATTAATCATTATTTATTCATGCAGTGTTTTCAATATTTTATTCACCCCAAATTTTAAAAAAATGTCAAAACGGCGGTGGCATCAAAGGTTTTTCTTACCTAAATAAAAAAATGTATGGTCATCCGTGGGCATTTTCAACCTCCTTTACCTTAAATAAGTGAGTCATTCCGATTCCATGCTATGCCACTCCACCCAAAAGTGTAAGGGAAGGGTTGGCATAGCAAAGGAAAGGGACTGGCTGCTGACTGTCTCATCTCGATGCTTAATATGCATTCAATTCTTTACGACGTTCCACCCTAAGGAAATGGAAAAAATGGGAGGCGGGGGGACGGACGGGACTGTGTGGAGAAAACCGCACCGAAAATGGGTGGATGATGAGGGGGTCGACTCATCAAGAGTGAAATCGAGGCTGAGACAGATCAGATTTCAATCTTATAAATGAAAAGAGGCCAGTGAGGAGTTTTGGGCCATCTTTAGTTGTTAAGAAACCCACCCACACCCATTTCCTCTGGTTTGTATACCTTTGTATCGTAAGAAAAGAGATGTTGATCGAGTTTCCTAAATTTGGGATTCACATCCTGTACACCTGGGCTCCTTCCAATTAGCGAGTAAGGTATAATCAAGCGATAATAACGAAATTTATCTCTTTTTTCGCCTCCCACACTGCTTTTCTTTATATCCTCACCTTATAGGCGTGGCTAATCTAATTTTCTCTTTTTCTTTTATTTTTTTTTTGTTTCTTTCTTTCTATAAAAAAAAAATTCAGTAGTCGTTTAATTATATACTTTGTACATATGAGACGGGATTTGGATTACTTTGTAAAAAAAATAATTGAAAATTTTATTACTTTCGATTTATTTATATGTTTATTTTAATTTTTCTAATTAAAAAAAATTGGAATGAAAGAAATTTATGGTTAATTTAATTAACTTTTCTCGTTCGTGGTGTCATTAATCGGATATTGGATCCAATATCGACTGCTGGGGACCTGCTACTTATTGATTTGTGAGTCCTTGGTTGCCAATCAGTTTTGGGTGTGGTTTTTTAATGCGGAGGCGCCGAAAGCAGGTGTGATTAATTCCGTTTTAATTATGGAGGTTACACTTTTAATTTTACATCTGAATTCAGCACGCATAAAAAAATTCACTTTAATTTAACACTTAACAAGTGCAAACTATCAAATGCACTCCCTCACTCAGTATTCACAGCTGTTTTGCAGTGAAAAATGAACGTGACAAGCGGATTAAAAATAAAAAATCACATAAAAACATGTATACTTGGTTACTCTGACCCTTTTTTTCCATTTCTTTTTCCCAGGAATAAATCCGCCCCACAATCATTGCCTACCTAATTCGAGAGACAAGTTAATGCATGTTATAAACCACTAAAATATTGATGATCTCAACAGATGCTTCCAATCCAAGAAAGAAAAAAAAAAGAAAAACCAATAAACATTTGCATCTTCTGATTAAGGTCAAAAAATAATATAAATAAATAATAACTAGAGATAATCCCCTATCAAAAACCAAACATAGAAAACTAACAACCCACTAAAATACACCTTTACGCCCACTTGTCTAAAAACTCGCCCACCCGCACCTATATCTCAACAAACAACCCACAAATTATATTCCATGTGCGGAAAAACATCCGAACATAAAAGGCAAAACTAGTGCAACTGAATATTCATTTTAAAAAAATCCAAATAAATAAATAAAAAAAAATTTAAAAATGTGTTTGAAAAATAATTCAGTGATTTGTATGACCCTATAACCTCCTAGCCTACGATTTTGTCTCCGTACAATTGGCCTGACCTGCTCAACCCTTTGGCTTCCACTCATCCCATGTCTTTGCTATCTGCTTTATTCTCACGTATTTCCATAAGTTTCTAATCCCCCGAAGCAGTGCACGCTTCTTACCTTGGTCCTTGAATCCCCTTCTCTCCTCGTTTGGTTATCAAGTGCTAAGGCCCAATCATTAGTCATCATTTTGATATGACTTTTTTATCTGGGGTGGAGAAAAATTATTTAAATCGTTGTTAAAACATTTCATTTATCAATTTTTCTATCGTGGCCTACTTTTTCTATTTCGGTCTTTCGAATTGAATGATTTTTTAATTTTTTAACCATCTGTTTTGTTAATGTAAAGTGCAAACACATTAATGCGTGAAAACCTGTTGCAGTGTGTGCGGGGGGAAAAAATTATGTAAAAGTTTTATTTGCTACCAGGTTAAGTTAATTTCCAACTTGTGTAAAGTCATCAATCAAAGACGCAAATGAATGACGGGGGCAAGTTGTAAAGATTCGCGTCGTATACTCTTGAGCATGCTTCACATTTCACGGAAAAGCCCTTTTTGCGTGCTACGAATTAGCAAACATCGAAACGAGCATTTCTCCCTCCCTCGGGTAATAACTCGGCGTGATAAATCATTAATTAACACGCATTGGTGACATCCAACATCAAACAACAAACACTTCCAGGTTTCGTCGCACAATAACAGGGTCAGTAGAAATTCATTCACGATCATTCATATGAGATATTTTAACATTTTAGAAACTTTTTCTAAGTTGTAAGCGACTAGGTGCTTTTCCTGGGAACTGGGAATCGATGAATGAACGACCTTTTTCTAATTTATGCTAAATCACGTGCAGTTTTTGTGGAACAAAGAACACTCGAAAAAAATGTGTCCAAGTTCAAATGGACCAAAGCAGGGGGTGCCATATCGGGTTCTTTTAACTCACAGGTGTGCTATTGCCACAGGTGCAAATACACAATCTACTAATCAGTCTCATTCAAAGTCGGGACCAAAGAGTTGTCAACTCCAATCTTGATGTATGGCACCAAAAATCTGCACTGTCAACAACCCAACTTCATTTTTAACCCATTTTTCACTCCCAGTCAATTAAATTTACACTCGATCTCACTCCCTCACACACAGACACGCGAGTTAATAACCTTTTCATTACTCCACATCATTCCCGTCATATCGCATAACAATAGATTGAAACCTAAATCCAGAGCGATAAAAACCCACGAATCGACTTCACACCATTTCCCGCCTATCTCGCTTACAACTCTAGACGAATGCAAAAAACTGAACAAATAAAAAATGTACATAAAAAGAAATCCAAAGCCTATTTTGGCTCAAGTGCTGCTTCTTTTGCTCCCTCAATTTGCAAGTCGTCCCAATAGGCGCCACGGGCGTGACAACTCAATTGAAAAGCGTTCTGGGATTGGTTCTGCCCCTCCTCGCCCTTCTTCTGCCAAGACGAGGCGTTGCCGTTGCATGTACACACTGCCAACCACTCGAGATCTGTCCAACACGTGCTGCGTTTGTCTCCCGTCCCCGTTGCCAGGCAACCGAGGATTTTTTTACGACCTGCAAAAAGGCCCCATCTGTCCACGAATGAATCTCCCACAGACCTGATTTATGAATTTCCCCTAAGCATGGGAAGTTTAGGCAAACGATTGCGCGGTTGTGTGTTGGTGAGTCGATGAATTATCATTCAATTTTTCTTTTTATTGTAATTTTGTTTTGTGATTGACGAATTGTGAAAAGTGACGGGAAATTTGAGTGAAAACAGCACCAACTATGGTGTCTTTGACTTGGTCAGCTGTTGCGTGACTCGACAACCTTCGTCGTCATTGAAATTCATTCTTTTTCAGTCAAGAACTTTTTCTCGTATGTTGTCTGCAGCTCGTGCCTAATACGGACGTTGGTGTGTTTAATGGATTACTTGGCGACCTTGTTGGGTTGGTTGGGACATTTGAATTGCTAAATAATCTACACACACACACATGAAGTGGACACAAAAGAAACTTCACCACAAACTCCAGCCCCCCTTTCCGTTCTCACAGGGCCGATCTATTCAAAAACGCCTCTAAATTCAATACAAATCCCGTTTAATGAACCTAAAAAGGAATTCACGAATGGATGAAATTTCAAACAACGACTGGTAAACACGGACAGAAGGGTTTACAATCGATTTTAATGCAAATTAGTGAGTAAACAACTTTTTTCTCACATGCCTACTTTTATCTTTAACCGTTTTTTTCTTTATTTATCAGTAGCTAAAAGCTTTTCACGTCTTAATAACTTCATTAACCTTTTCGTTTTGCATTATTGTTATTACTCGGGTAAACTTTTCACTTCTAGACGTCTTAAATCAGGAAATACTATTTTTTCTTCATGCATCTTTTTTATACTATCCCATTTCTTATCACGTGTTTAATTAATTACCATCAACCAGTGTGGTCATGTCACATGAAAAACTTCATTAATAAGTAATTACTATACATCACAAGGCCAGAGTCGAGCTCACTTCCATTTTTCAATTCTATTTTTTTCCTTCCTTTTTATTTTTCTTACGGTAATTATCAAGGGCGTGGTTGAATTAAACTTTTTTCTTTCTTCATTCTTTTTTTTATCTTCGCGACAACATAAACACCCACTTCGGATCTTCGTTAACACCTTTTGTTGGTTTTTGAGAAAAAGTTCTGCATGAATGGATGTTTTCAAGTGAAAACAAGAGAAAGGTATGGGTGTTCCAACACAGGGGTCGTTTGGGGGATCTAAAGAAGCCCAGCAACTTTGGTCGAGATCAGATTACCCAATGACATGTGTGTCTGGGTTGAGAAAAATCTGACAATCTTTAGATTACACCATATGCTTGTCGTTTGTGTCCCCTCATTCCTACTTTGAAAGGGAGGAGTTGGCACTCGACACATGTGTCTCGTCTGCAGTTGTCATAGTAACCGGAAGTGCTGGAGCTCCTGTTTCTCATTTAGGAACTTCGCGGTGACTTATTACATTTTCCGGTTGTTAGACTTGAAGGATTTCACTTCGAAAATACTAAAACAAATGTTTAAAAAAATGAATTTTGTCTTGTCAGCAGTTATTTGTGAGTGTGACAAACAAGTTGTTGTGAATTTGAAGGTTTTCTGAGGAAAACAAGTCGGGGAAAAAAAATTTTTTTTTTGTTTTCAGGCTTCATACTGTTTTAATACCATCTGCTGGTTTTTACAGCCAATGTTTGGAATCACTTTCACCAGGGCTCACATGACGTGTACTGCCCATACTAATTTAACGGCCAAGGCCGTTATGTGCCCTCCAATCTCCCACAAATCTGCCAACGTATAAAATAATTCATGAATTACGTAATTAAAATCCTTTGTATAACCAAAAACGACCGCCTTGAATCGTAGTTCGTGTTAAAGATATATGAAAACAATTTTTTTTTAATCCCGAAATTGAAAATGTGTTTGTCATTTATTTAAAGCGCAACATTGAAAAGGGGCATGACTTGCTCGAAGAAGCATTTACGCTCGGCCAAGGGAGTTCACAGGAAGCATCTGGAATGCAAGACCTGAGCCAGTCACTCAAAACCCATCTCCGAGGTTTCAGCGAGCGTCTGGAAGACACACGTGAGCGCCTGGAGGACACGTCCAGATGTTATCAGCTGTTGGACAAAGTAAGCAGGCAGTCGATATTCGCACTTTACACTTCTAATTAACGGTGTTTTAGGCCTACGAGTGGGCCCTGGAGGCTATGAAATTTGTGTCCAGAATGAAAATGGAGCAAAACATGGCAGGCAGTCAGCTGACTCAGCTAATGAAAGCCTTGCATTCGTATTTACAAAACCATCCACCAATATCAAACGACGTCTTTCAGGAGATGATTAATCTTGCCAACAAGTTGGAGAACGACAAACTCATAGATCAATGCAAGGTAATGGCTTTTTTCACTCAAAATAATTGGAATACAAGCCCTCAATTTGCATTCCTTTATATTCTAATCCTGCGTAGGTTGCTCAAACCAGGTGTCAAGAAACCACCGATTTAATCCGCACCCGCCAAACCACATTACTCAAAGCCAGACAGCAATACGGAGACATGCACGCGTATTCGCAGTTGGACTTGACCGATCTTGTCGAATCGCCAGTCGCTTTCAATACCTCTTCCCCGTCGTGGACACAAACACCTACGACGAGCACGCCTCAACCTTTCACCAGGAGACGGTCGGTCGGCAGCTTACCATCATGCGGCTATCCGACTCCAGCTTGTTATGTATCTCAGGGTTATTCCTCCTTTTTCCGGGAGACGTACCAACTCGATACTTACATATCCGAACACGAAGAGAACTTTGTCGACGAAATGATTTCGGATTTCCCTTGTGCTTTGCCGACTTCGACCGACGACAAGAGGTCGAATTCCAGTTCTGTGAGCGAGGAATTGTCCACGGTGGCGAGTTGTAAATCCGAAGAATCTCTTCCCGTGTCCAGTGCCGGAGATACGGCGACCACAACGTCGTCGACGGCGACCAAGTCATCTCATTTGCCGATAGACCATTCGAAGCCGCACAAGAAATACATGCGGAGAAGTCAAACGTGGCAGTTCGAAATGGACCCATGGCAAAAAGTATTACCAGAAGACAGTTGTAATTTGGAAACGAATTATACTAAAGGCAGCACGGAGAGCATTCAAACGTAATTTCACTTTTTTTTAAACTTACGCGTGTGTTACATGATTCCCTTCAAGTGTCAAAGCATTGTGCCAAAAATTATGACATTGCTTGTCTTAGCATTTTAAATTTTAATTGCAGTGATACTCTTAGGTAACGTGTCTCTTTTCACATAATTTCATTTAAATTGCTCAAAATAGTGACTCATTACTTATTAAAATAATTATTTCGCTGTAGCTTTGGAAGCCCTGAGCTCAATGTCTTGTCACTTTTATTCCTTTTGGTTGTGAGCAATAGTAAATGCCCTTGGAAGATCAATGAAAGCCTTTACACGTGTAATACAACACTTCGTGGAGCATTTCGGAATGTAATTTCCAGTTGGTTAAGACACATGTCAAATTTTGGGAGCTCATAAAATTTTAATTGCTTGACCTCACCTACCCACAATGTAAACAGTGGGATAACAGTGGATTATGAAGCCACAATATCTAACTACTTGTAACACATGTGATAAGCTTACACGCATTTATATTGGGAGAAAGAAAATTAATAAAATGTCTATCTGTAGCCTTGTGGAAACCGAGGAAGCGTCTAGTCTAGAATTAACCTCAAACAGCACCAACACTACTGCTTCATACCAACTATCTACAGTCAACAGTCATCTCCATCACGAAGAGACAGGTGACGAGAATAACGACCTTAGTCAAGAACAAATCAAACATAAACGGTAAGTAATTCTCGATCCAATTCCATTATGAGCTGATCTTTGCTCGTTACAAATTAGCAGCTCAATTATTAATCGAGGTTAATGCAATTCAAAATTTCTCGCTATTTTCGACTTCAAAGGGTTTATTTAAGTTAGCAATGATTCAAAGCCATCCATCAATCCGAGTTAATTTAACCCCTCTTTATACAGGACACTGGCACTAATCATGCGTGAAATGATTCAGACGGAAAGAGATTACGTCCATTCGTTGGAGTATACAATTGAAGTGAGTAAAAATTAACCTTACAGTTACATAAATTCATTTACAGTAACTCATTTTTATGTTTACATTAGAATTACATCCCTGAACTTCGCCGTGAAGACATTCCTCAAGCATTACGGGGCAAACGCAACGTGGTTTTCGGGAACATTGAAAAAATTTACGAATTTCATAGTCAATATTTTCTACACGAATTAGAAAAGTGTGATAAATCTCCGTTTCTAGTTGGACAATGTTTTTTACGCTATGTAAGTAAAATTGCAACGTCATCACATCACATACCAAACTGATTTTTTTTCCGTCTCGTTACATGGTAATAGGAACGTCAATTTTATTTGTACGCATTATACAATAAAAACAAACCCAAATCCGACGAACTCATGTTGGAATATGGAACGAGTTTTTTCAAGGTAGAAATCGTAAACATCAACTTTTTTAAATTCAAACGAGTTAACCATATAAAAATCGTTATAGAATAAACAACTGCAACTCAAGGATAAAATGGATTTAGCCAGCTATTTACTCAAACCCGTCCAGAGAATGGGAAAATACGCATTGCTCATAAAACAACTCGTCAAAGAATGTCCAGCCAAACATCCAGAAAGTGCAGATTTGTCATCAGCAGAGGATATGGTCAAGTTCCACTTGAGGCACGGCAACGATCTCCTCGCAATGGACTGCATCAGAGACTGTGACGTAAGGATTTTTTTTTCATCTTCTTTTTAATGACAATGTTACTATAAAAACTTTTTTTTCTTTTTTCAGGTCGATCTAAAAGAACAAGGTCGACTTCTTCGCCAAGACGAGTTCCTCGTTTGGCAGGGAAAAGGCCGTAAATGTCTTCGACGACACTTATTTCTGTTCGAGGAGCTCATTGTCTTCACCAAAGCGAGACGAGACCCTGAGAAAAAGAGTCGTGACATTTATCAATATAAAACCAGTATCAAGGTATAATAGAAAAATAAATTTGAAATAAAAATAGGAGGAAAAAAATTGAAATGAATTTCTTTTACTATTGTAGATGTCTGATATTGGCTTGACGGAACAAGTGGGAGAAAGCGCTGCCAAGTTTGAAATTTGGTTCCGTAAATGTAAAATTAATGACACGTATGTACTCCAGGCAGCGAATACGACTGTGAGGAATTCGTGGGTGGAGGAAATTACCAAACTCTTGTGGAAACAGGCTCTAAGAAATAGAGGTAAATACAAACAAACAAAAATACATGAGGAAAAATATTTTTTGTTTCTAATTTTACAATTTCTACTTTTAAAGAATTGCGCCTGGCTGAAATGTCTTCGATGGGCATTGGCAACAAACCGTGTTTGGACATTAAACCGAGTCAGGATCAGATAAGTGACAGGTCAATCAGTATAAACCAGCTAACTAAAGGTAATAAACACCCATCCCGCCCTCTCGTGGTGATTTTACTTAAAAAAATCCTTTTTATCAGCTCCCAGATTCCGAAACTCCATCTCTGTCATTCCAATCGACCCGACTCGCAACACCAACAAAAGACCTCACTCAATAATCTCCGTGAGCAGCTCGTCGTCTGGAAGTAGTCAAGCATCCAGTAGTCAATACGGAGCCCTCAACTTGGGGTTCGACCCCAGTGACAGCCCAAAAAACCATCACCGGTCCATCACGCAGCAATCTCAATGCTCTGCTGGTAAAAACCTTTAACTAATTTCATTTTTTCACTTCACGTCATTACTAAAAATCCAAATTTTCAACAGAGAGTGGAATCATTCCGGACATCAGTGTTGGTTATGACTACTTGAGCGAAACAGACATCAGCAAAAAATTGGAAAGGACGAGCAGCAATGCTTCGACAGACTCTATGAGCACCAATAACTCTTTACCACTCTCGCCCGTAAGTGAAACGCAGCCACCCACCACAAACGCAGAAATCGTCACAGAGGTAAATCATTAATTTTTTCCAACAACTTTTCTAATGACTTAAAAGCTCGATTGAAAAGATGCTTTCCTACCAGTCTCCTCCCCTGTCAGGTCATTCATAATAAAATTTTCAACTTTCTGACTCCCCACTTAAATGATTTTTTTTCTGTTTATACAGTAGGCAGCTCTTAAATCAATAAGTCACGCTGAATTTCTACGTTCTGCTTTAATGACTCAAGGGATGAGGGATGGCTATGAGCTGGGAATTTGCCAAAAGGGCTTTAAACATTGAAATTTCAAAATCCTTTACATCCTTTTAAAACCCACCTAAGCCTATTAGTGCATCTCTGGATAGTTTCACAGTTGAAATTTTAATAGTCTTATCTGCATACTTCTGTTTTGTGTTTCTGATAATGTCAGATGAAGATTTCAAACTGACCACATCATAAAACACTAAAACAAATTTATCATAAATTTATTTACAACTCAAAACTTTTACTTTCCAGAATCGTTGAATCTGTCTACAAGATTCTCCAGAATTCCTAACTCAAAACAGGGTCCTTCCAACGTCTACCAGTCCATTGTTTTATCGAGGATTTTTTTTTTGTACAAATTACAGCATAAAAAATATAAAAGGGAGTGTTGTAATACTTTTTATTGTCAACACCTATATGAATTTGAATATGGCATTTATTCTAGCGCCCTATCCCTAGAATATTACCTTAGTAGAGAGCAGCTATTCGTTTTAATGATCGTTATAGATCTTTTATAATCGCTTATTTATAAGTCGTATTTAAATTAAGAATAAAAATTATAGAATTTTTATTTGGTGGTTCGCAGGTTTTATGTATTAGAATATTTAATAAATTAGAAAATTTGCGAAGCAAATACTTTTTAAATAAAATTTTAATAAATAAAAAAAAAATATCATTTTAAAACAAGAAGAAGAAGAGTGGTAATAAAATGTAATGACTAGACATAAATGTAATGACTGCCCATAAATTAATCCCAAGTTTTATAATTTATATGCTATTCGAGTTTTTTATTCACGTATTTATGTCTAGCCTCGAGTTTTAAAGTGTATTAAAGGAAGAATCTATTTGAATATTATAACCAGTGTACAGAATTCGACAAGGCGTAATATTAAAAATAAAAATAAAAAAAATTTAAAAAAATAATTAAAAATAAGAATGACGCATTTTTATTTTTAACCAACGCCATCATCACTTTTGATAAATGTTTTTAATTCGTTGTAAATACCGTAACAAAATTATTCATTCATATTTTTATTTTTTATTTTGTTTTTCTTGATGAAATTGTGAGGTATTTATAACTTTAAATTCAAAGCAAAGAAAAAGATGAATTTTTGTTTACTATGTTGTGCCAATTTGCTTTTCAGCAACCATCAATTTTTTTTTCCTTCAAATTTTCTATGTCATGTATTATTACTCTTTATATGGTTCGTGTGCTGATTATTAATTGATTACTAGTACATTTTATTATTATTATATTATTATAATAATTATTATCTTTGTACCTAGTGATGTTTAGAAATAAATTTATAGTAAAAAAAAAAAAAAGTGTCTTTGCTTCAGAAATAAAAATTCGATTTGTGCTGCCATCTGATGGCAGAACACTCCACTGAACAATTCGGAATAAAATATTGAATAAAAACTTCATGCAATTTTTAACACGATCTTAATGGCCTGTGGTTTTATTTCCGTTGGATTCCTATTTATATTTTACGACCTAAAGCCTACGTTCATCGACGTTTGTGCAGTAATGATTCAAATAAATATACGATGT
>JAQFZO010000034.1:0-53316 GCA_034695885.1 Geophilus flavus
GTTTAACCGTATTATCAAATATCGAAGACGAAAACGGACATGATGGACCTTCTGAAATATTTTTAAAATTCTCGTGTTATTACATCATCGACCAAATGGCGTCTAGCACCGATTATGCGTTATTGGAACCGGTTATTTACTTGTGCTGGCTTTGGCATCTTTCTTTTTAGACGGTTGTTTCTTCGGAATTGGTTCTATTGGCGCCGGTGTTTTCATTTGTACGTGTAATTCATCTTGATCAGGGTCAAAAGAGCTAACGTAATTAGACAGAAAGTCATTAGTTCAAGGTAATTCCAGTCGTGGGATAATGCGACCATACTTCTGAAGAATAATTTTCTTTTCATCGTCCGTCGCCGAAGCTCCATAAAGGTGAGCGTAATGGTCCCTAAAAATAGAAGTGGGTCAATGATATAACTCGAACAATCAGTTATAGTCAAAGAAAGAGAGAGAGAGAGGGAAAAACTTACTGTATCGCAATTTTTTCGTACACCTTGAACAGATTGCTTCCATCTGTAGTTGAGCGTTGCAACCATTTCTTGAGGTATTTCTCGTCGTAACGATAAATGAGCAATTTTAAATAATTCTCTCCTCGTTCTCCTGCTATTTCTTCGATACCTGCCATGACATGGTCGATTAACTGCAAAACAGGGTCGTCGAATGTCAATTTTTTGCAATGTAAATGTAAAACGAAAAAGTTAATTAACTATTGTCTTTAAGCCGGAATTTTATGGTTACGAGTTACGACGTAAGCTAGAGTCGTATAATGAATTGTAAGAAGTTTTACTATTTTCAGCAATTCAATTATATTTTTAACGCCATTGCATTTCAACACTGCGTACTGGACAAGGTAATTCATGCAAATGAATGATAGATGATTGGGCATGGTTATTAATAAAGCGAGGCTTTCATATAAGAGTAATATTTCAAGCTAATAGCAGCTATTAAAAAATTTCTTCAAAGAGATTTTCTGAAGAATGTTTTATAATCCTAATCTAATTAGTCTAATGGTTAATTAATTTTTGATTTTTTTTTGAAATAGAACATCGTGTTTAAAAGAGGTGCAAAAGCGTTAAGTAATTCATGTGTCATTCACAGCAGTGAAGTGTGCGTGATATTATATCTCGAGAGGTAATTTATAATCGCTTTCTAAATATTGATTATTTATGACACACGAAATGCGATCAAGTTTTAAAGTGTAAACACTAAACAGCCGTTCTCACCGTGCCATTAATTTCGGATGTGAGACTAAGATGCTCCTCTTTGTGACTCTGAATTTCCAACCATTTAACGAGTGGTTTGATTGTGCCACCTTGAATGAAAACAGTGAAGAGGATGACAACTAACGTCGTAGTCACAAACAACTGTTTATTTGGTATCACGTTTTCGTCTAACATAATAACTAACGAAAAGCAGACGGCTCCTCTCAAGCCTCCATATGCCTGACATGTAAAATTAAAAAAATTAATTAGAGGCTTGATTAGGTAACTTGAAGTTTAATTTACCATGATAAACTGCTCTTCATAGTCTATGTATCTAATTTTTTCCGAATGATTCACCAAAAAAGTAAGAAAAAACACGCCTAGAGCAAAAACAAACAAAGATCATTCACACGGAAACTTGAATATAAAAATTAAAAACAAATGAAAAACTTACAACCAAATCTGTACACTAGGCATAGGACGACTGACCAAAGAACGAAACCTGTTTGCCATATATGCTGATCGTTGATAAGCACAAGTCCCAGGAAAAAAAATATAATGCAATCACAAGTTGCACTATTTCGATATAGTAAGTGTTTATAATGATTAGCTACGAGCTTGTCTTTAAAGCTTTATAGTTATAGTTATACTGTATTATTATATTATACCTGAGCATCTTGCTAAAATACTTGACCGTTGTATATGATTTGGAAGAAATATTGGCTACAGCATACTGAGCTTGAACTAAGCCACAACCAATTATACTAAATGGAGAGAAAATAATAAATTGTGCGTTAACTAATCTACTGTATGTATCAATTTAAATAAATAATGAAATTGCACCTAATAATCCCTGAAAAATGAACCATTTCTGCCATCAAGTATGACATGTATGCCATTCCCAAGACCGCGAGCGGTTCAACAACTAAAATCCCACAAACAAAAAGATTGATTACGATGGAAAATGTAATAAGATTGGGTTGCCGAGCAACCAAAACACAAAATTCTCCCTACCTCTCACTTCTTCCGTGAGTTTTGTGATCAGAGCGGTAAGAATTCCAAAAATAATGCCAATACAAAGTCCACCAACACTAACACAAAAGAAAGCGGCAATACCTAGACCCACCTAATAAGAAAAAAATTGAAAAAAAAGTCGCAATTTCATTAATTTAAGTGAATGTACCTGGTCTGCAGTGATTGTTTTCATGGTAGTAAAAGCTACCATCATTGTGTAAATAACCACAGTTACGGCATCTAGATAATCGTACAAAAACTGTCATTCTTTTGCAATGAAAATCCATTGATTTTTTTATATATAACTTATATATCTATATATATAAATAACAATAAAGCTATGATTCTTGCAATAAAAATGGCAATTTAAATTATTACGCCCAGATGTTTTGATAAAATCGGCGACCTGTTTAATTCTATCTAATGATATTGTCATTCAATCATGCATCCATTTAAAGGAAATGACAGCAAATCATAATTTACCAAATAATAGTGGTAAACAACATCCCAAATGATACACTTCGCAATTATCGTTTCGTAATGAGACAAGGCAAGATATATTTTTAAGATATATTTTTGAGGGGGTCACTAAATAAAATGTTTAATTTAAACGCGGTTTCACTTTACCATTCAAAAGGGACTCGCCAAAAACTAAGAAGTACAGATCCTTATTTACGCCCACTTCCTGGAAAATAGCCAACACCTGAAAATAAAAACAAACTTATCTTAAACCCAAAAGTTATCAATTCTTAATGCCTAAACAAGTGAAATATTGCAAGTTATTTAACTCGATCCTTTTGATGCAGTACACTAGATTAGGTCTACGATACAATAGTGATTTATAGAAAGCACTCGACTAAGAAAAGGAGGAAAAAACTCGAGTTTTTCACTCTTACCGCAACTGGATCCACAGCTGAAATAAGGGCACTAAACACCAAAGCCTCCACTCCACCAATCTCGAGTTCTCCCATCGCTCCCACAACTGCAAGGCCATAAAGGGTTGGACCTGGAGTGTAATAAAAAAAAATAGATGAGGGTTGTTGTTGTTGTTCTAATGGCTTATTTTGGATTACTAACCAATTGTAAAGCAATTGATGATGGTGCCCTGAAATTTGAAATAAATTACTCGTGAACTTGCATCATTAAGATGTAAATATATGAATTATTTACCACGACAGCGTAAAGCAAAACCGTCCCAATATTTTCTGCAAAGGCACGATCATGGAGGGAATAGGCAGACTCTAACATAATTCTTAAAATAAAAACATTAGAAAATTAAATTAGTTCCGCAGTTTCGTTTTTTAAATCGAATTTCTTACGGCGGTAAAAGAAAGAGGAAAAACGTTTTTGGCTCAAATTTTGGAATTATCTCATCATCCGACCCCGAAACACTAAAAAGGAAAAAATTAATGTTATTTACATCGAAAAATATTTTGGCTCGAGCATGTAAATATTTAACTTTAAATCCATTTCCCTTTTATTTAATCCTCATTAAAACCCGCATTTAATAAAATCTAATTTAGGACGATATTTTTAGCATTCAGCACGTTAAACAAAATGCCCTGTGTTTTACAAATAGAAATTAGCATATCAACTGCATCGTACACGACCATTTTAAGTAAAAGTAAAATTTGAAAAAAAAAATAAATGTCGTTCAGCTGTCACCCATTAACTCGTCACCATAGGGAAGAAATAAAAAAAAATATATCAAGAATTTATCAGAAATGATCTCAATTTGACTATAATTGGTCTTCATGTCACCATTTTTTTTCCTCAAAAATAAGGTCAAAAGACCAAACCCACAACTTTTTGCAATTAAGGTGCCTTAGTTATATTATACGACAGTGTGTTACAGGTAATAAAAGATATAGTAAATACTTGTAAAAAAACACAAGGACAAATTATCAAGGTTATTAAGAGGTTGACGTGACATCCTCTTGTGGATGTTGAGGAGGGCAAATGATGAGGATGTATCCAATTCTCCAGAGGAAACTATATACAGAGGGGACTGTCCGAGATCCGAGGGGGACAAATACCCAATATAAAATATTAAATGTAGATTTATATTTTTCATCCCAGGAAGAAATGAGTTAAGCCCAATAGTGATATCCAGAGAGAAAAGTTCTCAACAAAACAGAATTATTAGTAATCCGATAAAGTCGGCCTCAAAACAATTCTGTCATAGAAAATAATCCTCCCAAGATAATGTAGTACGGGAAATAACCTCCTAAAAGAGAGAGAGACTGAGAGATAAAGCTTATAAAGAGGAGCCCCGAGGGAAATCGGAATAATACATGCCACGTTCAAAAAGATGGTAAAAATTTACTTTCAAAATTATAAATTTAAAATACGTAACCAATTTCACTTTGAATTAATTTTTGATTGCAGATGAAGACAAACACTCTCTTTAATGTAAAAATATTTTCAGAGGAGCGAAGAATTCAACTAAAATTATAATTCAATTAAAATGATTCGCTAGCAAAGGGTGTAATGGGTCGAAAACGCCTCAGTAGCAAAACTGAATAGATCGTGTAGGAATTGAAACATTTGAAATTTAAGGGGAGTAGTTTTAATGCTCTATAAAATCATTTATTACACAGCATCAACGTCGTATCTGATTTTTAAAGGAAAAAAAATCAATGCAGGAAGTAAAATAGAGTAAAAAAAAATGTATACAATCACTTACTAAACAATCCCGCCCACGATAGTGCCCAATAAAACAAGAAGGCTAATGGGAAAAAAAGAGACAACATTAAAAGTAAATAAAAGTAGCTGATGTTTAATACACGTTAATTGTTTGGATAAACTCGCATGGAGCTACTCAAATGTCTAGGCTCCCATGGAAACCACTCGAGATTCCATTTCATTGATCGTGGTTACAAGAAGAGTCAACGATCATATATAATTCAAATATTTTCCTCCATTTTTATTTTTATATAAATATTTTATTTTTCCATAACACACACGTCGGAGACACGACATTTCGAGTTCGTTTCCAGTCAAATTAATCCTGTTTCAATTGCTTCTAATAGACAACGAGCCGATCAAATGTCAAATACGACCGGTGTGTTGCCATCAGAACACAATCAATCTCACGCAGAGTTTGAGTCATTCAAGGAGGACATACCATGATTCTGGAAGAAGGGAAGAGAGCACATCGGCATGATGGAAACCTACGAGACGAAAACTGGTTCGTGAAAGGCGCCAAAATCAATAAGGAGAAGGGGACGGGCAATGCGTGCAGAGGGAAACTCAGTGAGAGAACCAATTTGAGAAACACAAGAAACAAATTCTCAAATTAGTTTCTATTTTATTTATTTCGTGATTCCTTCACTGGATTCCAAATTACTCACCGACTTTACACAATCCAGCCAATATGACAAAAAAAGTGTAAATGAAGGGCGTCCTAACGTAATGCCATCGCCAACTAGCAACTCTAATTCCTTCGTGATGTTCGTCGTGCTCTTCCTCCTTGACGGGTACGCACCCAATCGGGCACGTTTTTTCTTCATGATGACTCTCGTTTGTCCCTTTATCACCTGGAGTCGGGGAGGTGCAATTGGTACAATTCTCAATCGAAGCGTTTGATGTAAAAGCTTCTGCGATTACATCCGAGTGCGTATCGTCAGTGTGTTCTTCGCGATGTTCTTCCGGATGCGGACTGCGCTTTGTTTTTTCTTGGATTCCATTCCCACCTCCTCCGTCCGTTTCGCTTATTAGGTTGCCCTGATACAGACGTGCGACCCTCAGGTGATGATTGCGGTGACGATGCACGTGCTCGCCGGACACCAAAACGAGCACGACCCATGCCACTGACACAAGGGTCCACATTTTGAGTCCAGTCATAATTGAGCATCCGCCTGCAATTTAAAGAAAAAAAAAGAATTTCACATCACTATCACATCTCTCAAGGCTACAATGTGGTCGAGTTTTTAATTCCAATTAAAAGTCATTTAAATGTGTTTAAAGGCGACAAATATGTCGGAAATGCCTATTAAAACATGTAAAATATATCTTCCTCAATTGAAACCGAGAGGTTTAACATTTTTGTCAGTTAATGTTTTCGTTTTGTCGCATAGCAAACTAATTAAATGCATGCTTTTAGGGCTTTAGGCATAGCGAAGTTGCTAACTACTTATTAACGTTACGCAACTCCCTAGTCAACTCATCATCATCATCATCATCACGTAATCTAAATAAAAAAAAAGAGTAAATCGTCACATTATGTATGGAACATTCTTTTCTTGTCAAGTTTAAGGGTGAAATCATGCGAAATTGAAAAGCTATGGAGTAATAGAAAAATTCCTATTAACTGATTTGCACACAAACGGCTGCCGAAATGTACATTCAACATACTATCAAACTGAAAACGAGTGATTTATGACTCTACAAACGTCTGCGAGAAATATTCAAATGCCGAATCAAGTGGACCGAAAACGCAAATGTAAGCGGATCTATTAACTTTCTCAGAAGCCCTTCCAACAGTTTAAGTGTCATTTCATTTACGTAAGAACACGGAAACTCATAAACTCCACACCAAACGTTAAAACAAAAAATAAAATAAAATTCAGAAAAATAAACAATAAAAATAAAATTTCCCGAACTAGCGTTAAATCAATTTCAATTTTTCAGATCCGTTTTGCCCAGGTGGGTTTTTTCTCATTTCGATGGAGACAGGTAAAAGGAAATAAATCCTATAGATGGAAAAAAAATAAAAAAAATAGGAGGTCAAATGATTGTGGCAAATCCATTCAGATATCGATTGAGCAAAAGCAGTAACAACTCATAAGTTACACGAATGCTTAACAGCAAAGCAATTTCACCTGTGTTTACAAACGATGACAGGAAAGTGCATCAATGAAACAAGAATATCTATTCTGGGCAAGTGCTCTTGAAACTTTTTTATCCGCTTTGTCTGATTGCTGTTTGCTTCTCTCAACGCTCAAACATCAAATATTAAAACAAAACAAAAACAGAAATCCAACGACGACGACGAAGATAATATATAACGATTGACATAAATCCGCTTAAAAATTCATTAAGCTTTCATTAATTTAATGGTGTGCATTTAAGGAAAATTTAACAATTTAACCTCATTAATTCCATCGAAGCAAAAACTTGAACTTAAGGCGATGGCATCAACCACCTTTTGGCTTAATTTAACAAAACATTTTATTTTTAGGGGTTCGCGTTAACATCTAAAGCCAAGCCAATGTCAAGAGTTTAGATTTAGATGGGCTATGGTTGATTAAGACACTAATAGAAATCTAATTTCAATTAATCCCAGCTTCCCATAATCTGATGAAGCACGAAAAGCTTATGGATTTGGCACCGCAAAGTTACCCCTGCATCCAAATCAATACGTGTCTGATGCGGCAAAAGAATTTTGGAACAATGTTAAGAGCTTAGGGTAAACGTCCTCTGGCCCTTACCGAGCTCTTTAAGGAATATTCATTGACTGTTTCAAGGGCGCTACAAGGAATCTGTCACCCTGAATTAAGAGTGAACATTCCTTAAATCATCTCTAAAGATTCCCCGACGAAAAGACCGATAAGAATTCATGTTCAATTTAAATGTAATCAGATTAATTTCATTTGAAATTTGATACAGAAAGAATTTTTCTAAAATAAAAAAATTATCGATTTACACACAAGAATATGAAGGAAAAAATATTTTCTATTTAAAATTTTGTAGTGAATCACCCTAGTTACAACAACAACAAATGTCAACGCCAGTTTCTTAAATAACTCTCATTTTTTAATTAATTTTTTTTAATGTTTTTAATTTGGGATGAGAAATTTTACCCTTTGAGTATTAAAATAGGCCTTTCCGCACTGAGATAGTAAAAAAAAAGATGGAAAGAGAGAAAGAGCAATCACCAAATCAAAATAGTATGCAGGAATTCTTGGCACAGCAACTTGACAGAAAAAGTTAAAGAATAAATTAAGACGAATGAAACATCTACTGAAGCAATAAACAGAACTAATTGCAAAAAATTGGACTTCTCCTTCCTGCAACTGGCTATTAAGGTAAAGCAATACCAGATTTGTTTGTTTACGTTCAAATCTCATTCATATTTTTCCACGTTGTATTAAAATTGGCCGCAAAATGTTTTTATTTTCTTTTTACAAGTAACCGCAGCACCTCAAGAGCGCAATTTTCTTTATGTTTATGCGCTCTTATCCTTACCTCGATTTTTCTGACAAATCTACTGACTTTATCTACAAAAGGCAGAGTTCACCACATGAAATAATCAAAGTTCTCGTAGTAAGTATACCTGAATCCCACGTGTACTCAATAGTGAGCGAGCAAGAGTCATTAATCAAAAGAAATGAAGGATCAGCATCGTATTTCCAGGGGCTATGGATAACCAATTATGCACTCATAAACTTCAACGTTTGCATTTTTATATAGAATAATTTACCCATCTGTATTTGTTTTCGACACCTGCCAACGACACGTGAAAACGCTTAAGATCGATATTTTTGTTTATTTTTTATTTAAGCCCCCACATTTCTTTTCATATTATTTTTCTTTTAAGACTTTTTCATTTTATTCGATCCTTTTAGCCAGTAGCGATGGCATACAATTTCGAAATGCTTTTTGACGATTAATTCTTTGTAAATGTTATAATTTTGTCTCTGTTTTATGGGTTTAACCCCATGAACCCACGGATTGCCACACCTTTGTTGACGAAATGTGGGTCAATGAACATTAATAAATTATGTCACTTGTAAAACGTAATTGCAGACAACTTTTTTCAATAGCGGAAATATTAATAACGCTATGATCGTCTGGGAATATTAATTTCGAATTATCGATACGAGTATAAATAAGAGAGAATCAAAAATGACGCATTTGTACATGTGGCATCATTACATTTTTTTTTACCTTCGAAAAAAAATTATTTTATCTCTTTAGCCACGTAGATATGACCAATTGTTTTCCCTAAATGTTTGATATTTAATAAATAAATACTCACGTGAGTTTCTATGAGGAGTTCTAACGGGGCGTTTGAGTGGCGTTCGTCAAAAAACGCACGCGTTTTCCTCGTTAACATTGGAAGCACAAGGCACAGAAATAAAAGCACTTAAATACTAATGGTTAACTGAATTAACTAAAAAACTGCTTAACATAAACCAAACAGGATAAACGACAGTAGTTACGCCGTCTCACGTGCTGCGGTCCCAATTAAGCTGGTGGACCTGACGTTTATAAGGCGTTGGACGAGTTCATCTAGAAATTTTGGGGAATCGGGTTTTAGTGTTCCGATGCTATTTTTATATGTAAAAATTTGAAGTCGTGCGTTAGTGCAATAATTTTTATTTGCTTATTAAGTACTATGTAATATGGTTTCGAATAAATTTTTTATGCGGTTGGCACGACAAATTCTACGTGACGTATCGATCCCTTATCGATCCTACAAACCATCAATTTTGAAGTCTTGGCAGAAGATAGCGCTGCAGAATGATGCGGCAAAAGGCGGAAAATTTAAAATGATAAAAAAATAATTAAAAATAATAAAACTGGATAAAATGAGAAATCTACTTCGATAGGTTTATTCTTATTACTGATTACTAAGTAATACTAAATTAAGTCCCATAACCAATACTTCACAACAGTAAAAAGAAAAATCACATAAAAAATAACCGAAATTACAAAAAAATCACGATTTATAAATTCTGGTCCATTTCCCATTCGTAGTCGCCACAGAATCCATTTAAAATGGGAGAAGCTTGAATGCCTCGCCTAAAATATTGAAATATAATCAGATTAATTATTTAAATTTTCATAACTCATCATCTATTTTTACTTGAGCATTCGACATCTTTGCTGATCCAATCTGAATGCCGCACTGTCTGTGTCATTGACTGATTTATTACTCCACAATCGTTCAGCCACTGCTGATGCTCTAGGCCTGAGATAAAACTCGTGGTTAGGAATATTTACTACGCTTTTAAGAACTGAAGGTTTCAAACCATAATCTCGACAACAAATTAGTTCCATCAGCATATTCCATCCAAAGTGATGCTTGTCCTCCAATCACAAGGTTCTTTTCTTGCTCAGTTCCTATGTAGCAAAAAAACGGACAAAAAGTCTCACAAAAAACTTCAAATAAATTTTGTGTGAGTTTAAAAACCTTCAAAATTTTGTGGATCACATTCGTAATATTTCTTCCAATCCGGACCATAACTGATATAATTCAAATACCAACAAGCTGACAAAACTATTTCATAGTTTTTGCTTGCGACTAATTTAATGTAATCATGCCATTTGCCCATGTTAGGATCAAGCTCGGTATCCTTCCATACATGGACAATTGTATCAGGTTTGAACTGAAGGAAGAAAAAAATTGTATAATTTAGAAAGTTATAAAAAGTGTCAGAAACATAAGAAAATGACAAATGTTTCTTGCCTTCACTCCGTTTTCGATTGGATCTTGCCAAGCCATATATTTGTAACCAATATCAGCCACATCTTTAATCAATCTTTCGGTGTAATACTGCTCAACTTGACTTAGTTTTGGAAAACCTTTTTTTTGCATGAATTGTGCAATGTCTGGATTGGATCGCCTGAAACATAAAGCAGCCTAAATACCTCAAAAAATTGCATCACAGTCACCACACACGCAAGTAGACACAAACCAGCATCCATAATACACTTCATCCATTCCCAAATGAACATATTCATCAGCAAAAACCGATTTCACTTCTTGAAATAAAGTTTTCATGACTGTAAAAGTCTTTTCCTTCAACGGATTTAGGATCTCAGCAGAAGAAAAGTCTGTGTAATTCGGTGTAAACGGTGTTTTCCCATCTCCGTAACAGGGAGTTATAATATCTTAAAGCAAAAATCAAAATTATATTATTTGACATTTTACATCGATGCACTAATATGCATCTAGTTTAACCACAAATATACCAGGAAAGGCTTTTCCTAATGCATGGGTGTGACCAGGACTGTCTATTTCCGGGATAACCCTTATACCACGAAGGCGTGCATATTCAATAACGTCTTTAATCATGGCTTGTGTGTAAACGTGTCTCTCAGAATACGCACCCTATAATGATCATTTAGCACCATTAAATTTAACTTAAAGCGGCCCTACAGCTATGGATTCCGCATCAATTACTAAAACATACCAGTGTAGTTAAATTAGGGTAAACTTTGCTCTCAAATGGGAATGATTGATCGTCAACAAGATGCCAGTGGAAAAGATTAAACTTGTTCCATTCCATTGCATCCTACGCATAAACATATCAGGGATTAATTTTTTTTTTAAAGTTAATTTAATTAAAAAGTAAATCAATAATAAATAAATACCAAATTCTTTTTAATAACTGACAGAGGAATGTAATGTCTACCAGTATCCAGCAATACTCCCCTGTAGCTGAAGCGAGGGAAATCCGTAATTTTGGTGACATTAATGATGTACTAAGATGATAAAAATGCTTTAACTGAAACAAGTAGTTTATAGAGTTGTTTATGCATACGTGTCCAGTGCCTTCATCCTGATAAACGAGTTGAGAAAATGTTTCCAGCCCTCTAAGAGCCCCCCATACTGTGTCAGCATCTAATTTACCCGTTTCGCTGCTGTCATCAATAGAGATGTGATCTGCAAATAGCAGGGGAAAAAACAGTTATGTTTAAGATGTTGTGCAGTGAAGTGAGCATTACTTACAGTTTTCTTTGGACCCATGTTTGGGATATTCTTCGCATTCACCGATTACATTAACTTCGAGCGTTTTCAGCTCTGGGTAATGCGGTCCTTTGCCAATCAATCTCGAAACGACATCACTGAAAATGTTAGGCCTGTATCTCTCTGCTGCGGTCTTTAAAATCGGACAACTTGTTTTGATAAGAAATGTAGATTTGTCTAGAAGCATTAATTTTTGGGATTTTTCCCAAACTTGTGGTTGAGGCCATGGAGATGCGGGAGGTGGACGAGTTCCCTAAAAGTCATAAACATCCGTTAAACACGCAATAATTTCATTTGCTTTCATTTGTTTTTTTTTTTGTCGTATGAAATTAACAATTCCTATGCGGTTACTCATAATTTATTTGAAAACCAGTTTGGGACTGGTGACCTACTCAAGGTTAAACTGTTTGTGAACTTAAATTAGTATGCAAAACTGCTTACGAATGTCTGGCAAATGTAAAAGTCGGGAAAACAATCATACTTTGTGCTTTCATAATTGCATAATGACAATTATGTTGCATAATCCTTCCCGGGTGGCAGTAATTTTGTTTACCCTTGATCTTCTGTGTTTTGTTACTCCTGAGCTTGACCTCGTTACGAATGAATATTGAGTTTAAGCTTAACTAAAGTCCCAGATAGAGGAAAATAAATAAACTTTTGACGTTAGGAAACTTACTGGAAGTGGATGACGTGGTTTAATCCAAGTGATGTATGCAAGGGAGCATGGTAAAGCAATTAATAGGAAAGGAAGACAAGGACTCTTGAGCTGCATCCTTCCAGATCAGTGGGCTGTCTCTGCAAACGAATTTTTTACAGCCCGTGTTAAGTAGTAGAACAAGAGTCACGTGATCTCATACCTGGCGCATTATCTTTTTATATTTGTTCTTGATTTTTTTTTTTCAAATGAAAACACTTATAGCAAATTACAAAATTTTTATTTGTATTATGATATAATTATTAATTTATGTTTCCCCATTTTAAAATGTATTTAAAGAAAATGAATCTCCAAGTTTGTTTTCTTTTGTTTCGACTTTTTTTTGTGTTTTTACCTGGGGCTGTAAGTTGAGAACTCGAGATCTTATGGAAAATTCTAAGTAGATATATTTATATATAAGTTATAACACTTAACGTTTGATTAGATTACATATTCCGGGAAAGTTTTGGATTGTAAATAATTCTGAAAAATCTTTTTGACAACCTTCATCATATCAATTAAAGTTATAATTTTTTTTTAAATAAATAAAATAACTAATTAAAAAAATAATAAATTGATTAACAGATGAGTTAAAATAATATTTCAGTTTTGATGTGCTTTAAGGCCATCCAGTCATTGAATAAATATTAAAAATACAACCAAGTTCAAATGGACAAATAAAAGGTAAGCAAGTTTTTTTTTTATCCAGTTGCATAATTCAATTCATTGACTTTCATGTTTAGTTTTTCGAGTACAGTACAGTTATGTAGAATGATCCTAATCACATTATCAAACATTAACAGAAGCATTAACAGAAGCAAGTCTAAATTATTAATATTCTCATATAAAATGGGAAAAATTAAAGTTGATAAACAAATTGTTTAAAACTGAAACCAGCCATCAGATGTCACGATTTTCACTCATAAAGAAACTTACCATACTGTACTTTTTATTTTTTTGTTTATTGATTGTAGATTTTATTAAAGTAGATGGAAAATCCAGCTTGTGGGTTTTTTCCCCTTTTAGCATACACCAGCAAACAATATGTGGTGTTAAACATTTATTGCTATGGGTAGCCGTTTCTGTTTTCGCAATTGTCGTTTGCAGATAAGCTAATACGTACGTTTCCAAGGGGCAACATCAATATAAAAGATAATCAGATGCAATTTCACCACATTTCATTGCAACTCGACAACAAATTTATTCTTTGAATTTTTGCTAGACAAACATCCAACAATCCTGTTACGAGTTACGACCGTCATAGGAATTGCACTTTTCGTGTTTCATCATACAACAAAAATGCAATTTGTATGCTTTGCTAGTTCCACCACCAATTTTTTTCCTCCTGTTCGCGACCCATTTCTAAAAGGAAAAAAATAATTACGACTCTCTCCAGCAAAATAAAATAAATAAAACAATTATATTCGGGAAAATAGGCGCAGAATCAGTTACAAAGTGAACGGTTCAATTCCCTTTACGGCTTTCTGTAGCTCTTAAAATGAGAGAAATTGATAATAAACGTACAAATTGATTTAGTTAAAGACAAATAGCTTTATTAGACAAGTTTAAATTACAATACAGATTGGAAGGGGCACAAACATGATTCAAAGCTAATGCTGAAATCAGCTTGTAATAAGAATGCTTTTATAATCATTCATCGTTTGATACTGGAAAAATGTTTCTGACTCAAAAGTGTGAAAAGTCTCGCAGTCAACGTGATTTTTTTTAGCTGAGAAAAATTCTGCACATGCAAAAAAGTCATCCATTTATATAAAGCTGACAATTCCTACTAACAAAATGTTTCTATAAAACCTTTTAAGTCAGTCTCAGTTACGACTCATTTTTTTTTAACTTATTAATAACAATTAAATCCACAATTTCCCCCCGAAACTTTGACATTTATGCCACGAGATACACCAATGTTTTTAAAAATTATTTTAAGCAATTTTCAAATCGAAATAGGTTTCCATTTTTGAAGCACATTTTTTCATGAAAAGAAAAAACTAAAGAAAAAATAACTTGAGCCGGAGTTTTTACCATTACGGTACTGACGTTTGCAGCAAATCCAAGTAATTTGTTTCGGTAATTTTTTGTATTTTCCTTTTTTTTTTTTTATCACTTAAAAAGTTTATCACTGTACATAAGTTAAACGTTACACGTCTTCACACAAATGGTAGGCAAAAACTACAATTACATCTGCATTAGAAGTAGACAACATGAAACAAAAACTGAAATTGTACAAGAATTACATTTGAGTAAATTTAATGATAAATAATAATAATAATTAATAAAAATGTTTTTATTTTTTATTTTTTTAATTTTTCGTATTTTTTTTTATTCTTTTTAAATTTATTTTGTGGTTTCCAATTTCTCCTAAGGCATGGTTCACACTGCACGTAAAAATGCCTAACTCCTAATGCCAGCCAATAACGTCTTCGTGCACCGTACCAGGGTGAACCTAGCATTACAAACTACCAACTTAAAAAATTGTTTTGTCTAATTTAAAATGATGCAAACTCAAGCGTTAAACTTCGCTACAAAAAAAAATTAAAAATAAACCAAATGTTTAAAAATTAAAACAAAAAGCAGCTCAGTTGTTTTCAATTTGCAAAAAAACCCCTTTTATCGAAAAACTGAGACAAACTTGTCGCACTGCATTGTTTTAAAACCCTCAATATATATATAATATATAAAAAATGATTAACAGACTGATCTTATTTTGTTTTTTTTTTCATTCTTTTAAATTGATGATTACTCTAAAAGAGCGTTACCTACGGTTTAAGAAAAACAACTCCCTATCACATCAACTTGATTACACTCGCGTCCAAAATGGCCAGTTTAACCCTTTCCTTTTTTATTAAAAAAATGCTTAGAATTTTTTTATTTAAAAAAGAATCTCTTATCTAACAGCCATTTTAAGTGATATTGACTGATAAAGCTCAGCCTAATTTGGATCCTATAGTCCAGAGCCTTTTTTGGTGGCAACGCTTGCGAATTGATTTTTTTTATTCGATAATTTAGAGAATTACATCGTTTGTTTTTTAAAATTATTTCAAAGATTCCCTCAAGTTTTTTTTTTTTCTAAAAATTCCTGAGGAAGATTTGTGGGTATAGAATAAATATCCACAGTTTTACGCACACGAAACGAAAATTTAAAACAAAAAATTCCAAATCTGCCACTCACTAGGGAGGAGTTCCACAAAGCGTGTATTGATAACTTTCACTCTTTACTCGATACCCGGAATTAACCACCGTTTTAATTACTAATACGTAATACCATTAACATAAAAAAAAATTCAAAAAAAGGAAAAAAAAAATATAAATCAAAATTCATTATTTTGTTTCATCGAAATTAAAATGACACATGAATCTCCTCTTTTAAAATTTGCAAACAAATCGACTTTTTATGGTCCCACAATACAAAAAAATAGTTAATAAAAACTCGATACCTTCGACACCAATCCACAACTCAATATTGAGCTGATGCACAAGATAAAGAAAAGCACAACACAGTTGTCTCGTCCTTGACTGACAACCATATTGCTCTTTAAGGCGTGTGAATAATAAAGGAACGATTGGAAAAAAAAGTCAAAGGAATGCAAATCGAGGATCTTCTACTTGATTACTGCAGCCAAAACATAACCAACACACAAAAGCACATCAAAAATACAATTATGCACAAAAAGATGCCCTCCCAATTATTTTTTGTTTCCATTCATGATGCTAGTACAAAAATTCTCTCTATTGTCCCTGTGTAAATATATAAAAAATGAAAAGACTTTAAAGTATAGAAAGCGAAAATAACGAGAGAAAAAAAAAGGAGAAAACATTAGCAAGCACTAAATTCTGACTAGAATGACGATTTGCAGTTGTGAACATTCCACAAAACTATCCATCAAATTAAATCGTTTCTAAAGTAAACAAAAAAATGAAGAGAAAAAAAAAGAAAATCTTATCAAATTCATTCCCCGCCCATTTACCAAGTGTGTTGGTTTTTGGCCCTTCAAATTTAGTCAAAGGGCCAAACCTCTTCCTCCCAAAACAGAGCGACCATTTTACACGAACTGGTTAATTTCCCTCAACCCTTTAGTTCTTTTTTTTAAACAAGATTTTTATCGTATTATTTGAAAACAAAACAACAAAAACAAAAACAAAAAATAAAGAAAAATTTAAAGAGAGAAAAAAAAAATCACATAATGTTTGTTGGCTCATTTCAAAGTTCTGGTAAGAACTTTGTACGTAGTGGCAGAGGGGCCGGGAAAGTATGATGGCTGAGAGGATAAACAAATTAATTCCAAATTTTGAGAAATGAATCCCACGAGCCCGTTGCAACTGCCATTCCATCCTCTGTAACGCCCAAACAGCTGACTCGATTGTCGTGGCCGGCAAGAACGCCTAGAAAAACGGGAAAAATTCAATTATTAAACGAAAATTCAAATTACGGCGGTGTAAATCAAAGTTACCGGCACGCTCCGTCCTCATCGAATCCCATACATTACAATTAAAATCATCGTAACCAGCAAGTAGAAGACGACCACTTTTGGAAAATGCGACCGACGTGATGCCACAAATGATGTTGTCATGAGAATACATTGCCAGCTCTTGATCAGCTCGTATGTCAAAAAGCCGGCATGTGGCATCATCCGAGCCTGTTGCAAATGCATTCCCGTTGGGGAAAAACTAAAACAAAAATTACCATTTATAACGCCATATTTTTTAATGAGGAAATATTTCATTTCTGAGACATCGGGTCTCTTCCTAAACTGAAATAATAAAACATCCGGTCCGGTGACTGCTCAGTACCCATTAATAACTTCCCCATCCATCACTATCACTTCCCTGTAAACATGGGAATTATTATCAATATTATTTTCAAACATGTGAACATCAGGATCGACAGGATGAGCGTTAACAAGGATCCTCGATCCTCTTTTGTTGTGATGATGCAATTAGTTTATGGTAGAAAAACAGTGACAGCGCAGGAAGGACATTCCACATCGACGCATGTGCAAAGACTAAACGGGTACGAGTATAATTTGCTAGCTTGTTGTTGCCAAATCGCTAATAGATTATACAGCCTTGGCAAAAGCTTGCAGTGCCAGTGTACACTATTTTCTACCCTGCGACAGGAGCATGATCCATATTTTTTTCCCCTTAGCAAAAATTTTGCACGTTCATCGACCGTGTCGTCCTTCCTCGAAAATCAAAATGAGGTAAGCAAGCACGCGGATCACGTCCTCCATACTGTTGGAACCTCCCAACAACGTCGTCATTCATTCGTATCACCTTCCTTTAAGGGATCAAAGAAAATATAACAACATGAGCATAATAAATACACTTACTGTAACTGCATTGATATCAGATTCGTGGCCCGAGAAGGTCTGCTTACACATTCCATCCCGAATGTCCCACAACTGCAAATAAAAAAATAATCGTGTAAACAAAAATAAATACACAAAGCACTCATAAAACTCATAAAACAATTCGAGACCTTAGCCGATGCATCACATGCACCAGAGACGAATGTATGGGTGTCGTGTGCAAGGGAGAGGCTCATAACATCACCAGTGTGACCGGTGAATGAAGTGCACTGCTGACCAGTTTCAATATCCCATAACGCACTGAAAAGAAGTAGAAAATTCAATGTTAAAAATCGCGTTAACAACAGCTTTAAATCGTTTACTCTCACCAGGTCATGTCGCCTGAACTAGTAACTATTTGGTTATCATCTAGAAAACGACAACATGACAAGTAGCCTGTATGGCCTGGCAATTCGCGGCTTACACGCACATTGCCTTCTCTGGTCTTCAGGCTGTAGATGGAACAGATATTATCGAGGCCGCCACATGCCACGTAACTGCCACTAGGGGCATAGGCACAGGTCATAACCCAGCTGGATCGCAGTGGAATAGCATGAACCTAAACACGAAAAGCGAAAGAATACATGACATTATTAATAAAAATAAAATATATTCCCAACATTTAATTATTCAATAAAAACCTACTTTATTTGTTGTATACGAATCCCAAACAATAAGTTTACCATCTTGTGATGCAGATACTAAATTACTAAAAATAAAAAAAATAAATGAATAAATAAATAATTAATTGATTCAATTAGTAAAATTAAAATTTTGACCCAATTTCTGAAAATGGAAGAGATTTATTACCGGGAATCAGACCCCCAATGCATGGCATAAATTTTTGCAAGATGTCCTCTAAGGGTCCTCCTCGTCCGCATTTGAATTCTTCCGATTGGTTCCATATTCCCCGTGGCTTGCACGAGCGTGGTATCGCATGCTTGCTTTCTTGCATCCTTTAATTACGACGGAAAAACAAAATGAAAATCGTAAAATGCACCAATTTATTAAAAGCATTATTAATCAGTTTATCCCAAACTGCAGATTGCACATCACAGTTTTACTCCCATCCAACCTCCAGGCCCAGCAATGGCTGCACCTGGAACAATCCTCATGCAGGCTATTGATCTCTGGCAGCTCGAGTACTGGCACACTCGGTTCGACACTTGCACTTTTCCAGGGTAACCGAGCTGGATGGCTGCATGATAATCATGTTCTAACAGCCCAAATTAGACAAATCATTCGCCGTCATTTAATTTATTGCCTATAATTGCCCAACATCGTTTGAAAATTCTCTTCGCACTTAGTATTTTAACATCGACAACGCATCGCTCGTTTCTTTTCTTTTTTTCACTGTAGGGATATCGAATGTTCCCTATTGCAACAATTCAAATCCCGTTTTATTTTGTATGACAAAAACCTGTCAAAACGGGCACCGGACCAACAAGTTGCTTTCTTTCGATATTTATCGAATAAAACGTACCAAATGACGTATAAAATCAAAACCTCTCTCATTAAAACGTCGTTTTTAATATTTTTTTAATCGAGTTCCGTCAGTGTGGTTACAAAGTTACGGTTGAAATATGCAGGTGATTCAATCTCAGCTTTTCCTCTTCGATAATGATTAGTCATTAAAAAAAAATCTTTTAAATGAACGATTTAAGATTAGTTTCTTAATGATTAATCGAGGAAGTCTTTAAATGGACAGATAAAAAAAAATATCCATTCACTTTCTGCATAGTTAACCATCTTTATGAACATCTTATGGCTACTACTGCTGCAATATCAGTTATTTCATTCATTCATTAAGCATGGCGGTCATAACATTGGCACTAAAATATAAGGCACGGGGCCGCCTTGTTCAGTATAATGTTACAATTGCAGTTAAAAATGCACACACTGCATTACGACATTACCTGCGCGCAATTCCCATTACCTGTAACATTAAATTTATCGGTGAGAGAAAAGTCAATGACAATACGGTAAATGATAGATGAGTTTTATTTTTTAATATCGGACAATTGTCTCGATATGATTGTATTCCATGATTTAATCCACCTTTTGATGCTTTCAATCAGTGTGTTACTTACTCTAATTGTGTTTTTCAGAGTTTCAGCCTCTTGCCGCAGACTGTCTAACTCATTCATTGTGATAAATTTTCAGCTATTAAAAACCTGTAAACAAGAAAAGTAGAAAATAAGTAAAATATTCAGTCCCTTTTTACGTGTTGTTAAATATAAAGGGCACTCTAACTGTAATGGGGGAAAGCACTATCACAGATATCATATCTTGTCAACAGTATTTACTCTCGAGAAAGCAGAACAGGATAAAATATCGTCCTGCATTTTTCTATTATTTTTCCATTCCCAAACAAACAGAAAACGATGATTGATTGCGATTACGTCACGTCGTATTATTAAAAAATGATGTAAATCTGGGAGTAATAAAATAAATAGGGTTTATTTAGCCGAGTTAACCCATCATTTATGGTTATATTGAAAAGTATTCGAGAGTCGCCATCATGTTAAGCGAACACATTGTGCACATCGGCGAGTATTTTCTAATGCCAAGGAAAATACACACAAAGATAGACGTGTGCACTAAGCGATGAGGGCGAAGCAGTGTTGATGCAAAGCAACAATGCTAACGCCGAATGCAGGGTGGGGAAGGAAATTAGACATTTTAAGCCTAACGTCGGGTCACTTACAGAGCAATTACATTTGTGTCCTCTGCTTGGTGGGAGTGGAAATTAATAAAATGAAGAAAGGGAGTAAACCGATTAATGTTGTACTTACTCTAGAAAATAATCCACAAATGAATAATACGGTTAAGCAAGCATAAAATCCGCTCGATGCTTGCTAAATTTCTACACAAATGGTCGCTCAAAATTATATTTTTTTTCCAGTTTAGATAGACAGGGTGCGGCTTCCCGTGTTCAAATCGTGTAAACCCCGTAGAACAGAAAGGACCGAGCAAATACGCGTGCGCTGAGTTCGTACGTCACACGTCTGACGCCATGCGATAGGGTAAACGAGTGACCACAGCAGGAAAATAAGAAAATATTTTTCTTTGAAAGTCTAATGAAATAAAGCATTACACTTGGTTAAATAATAACTTCCTTTCGTTTTTGCAAAAACTTGCTGGCTAGCAGAAATAATTGCTGCAACGAATCAT
Source organism: Geophilus flavus (assembly GCA_034695885.1). Lineage (NCBI taxonomy): Eukaryota > Metazoa > Arthropoda > Chilopoda > Geophilomorpha > Geophilidae > Geophilus > Geophilus flavus. The sequence continues at coordinate 21,142 of JAQFZO010000034.1, forward strand.
TTTTTTTTACTATTAAATTAATTAAATGATTAATAAATGATGGAATTTTATATTACGATAAAATACTATCTTGCAGAGTTCATGCAAAATCATCATGCACTGAACAGTAAAGGGTTTCGTCTATTTAGGGGTATAGAAACTCCTCCCTGTATTTTTATTGGTTTTGTAAAAATCCCAAAACATGAAATCTAAAAACAGTTTTATAAATAATAAACAGGAAATTCTGTACTAATAAAACATTAAAAAATTCATCTTGCAATGCGGTGTTGCAATCAAATCAAAGGCATCATTTTCTAAGAACAGATGAGATTTGCAGTGGAACGAACGGTCTACCATACTGTGGCGTCAGAATGACGTAGGACAAGATTTAAAGGGGGAATGAGGGAGGCGCAGGGTGAAGCGACCTTATTTTCGCTTGGCAAGGAAACGTGAGCTGATAAGGAAAGAGCATGGCTGCTTTCTCTACATTCGCTGTTTTGATTTTCACTATTTTCTCATTTTTGTTGTCAAGCCAGCTTGCAGAGTGCGCCAAAGACGAAGGTAAGTTTGCAAACATTACGGTACTCTCGATCGTGCGTCAAATATAATTGATGTAAGTGTCGTTAAATTCTTTCAAGTGTCACCAACTCGACAGTTTATATTTATTAAAGTGTACTTTGGTACATTTTAGTCTTCAGGGGTTAAGTAAGGTTACAATCACCAGACGCAATTATATTTTCCATTTTGTTGAAAAATTGTTTGCATTATCGTGCGATTGTAGCAAAGCTCGAATATAAACAAACAAACCAAAAAGTCAAAAATTTCAAAATAACACTTCCTTATATGGGCACAAAACATCCTTTTATTTAATAAATTACTCTTCTATTTAACGTTAATCATGTTTTCTTTCATTGTGATCTAGTGACATGACATGTATTCAATCCGATCTGAGAGTGAAACTCTACGGGAAATGACCAGACATCTTTTGCAGGTCATCCAACTGCATCCTCATTATCCTGACCTATTGAAAAATCCCTTATACAATGCACATATTTTGCCATAAATCGGAAACTTCCAGGCCATCTAATCAAACTTAATATCACTAAATGTTTCATTCCAAAACATACAATAAACATAATTGAACTTCCCACGTCGAGCGCCATCACTTAACGATGCCGATTTTCCTCGCATCTTCCAAGAATTTCGCAAGATTGCAACCCGGAAACACTAATCCGCACTTGACACTATAAAACCACAGTCTCATCATTTTTTGGTGTCCTGATTGATACCTTGGGTTCCTTTTTTACAGTTTTTTAAATTTTTTTTGAAGGAAGTTATTACCGTGGACCATTGAGCATGAAGTTGAACACTGGCATGTGAGGTGCTGAATAAGATAATAACGAAACTCATCACCGGGTTTTCTTTAAAATACTTGATTTATGTATAATTAAAACGGATATTATGAAATGGAAGTATTTTAATCAAGAGTAATTACGGCTACCCTTAATATTTATGTGTTTTAAGTGATGACAAGTTCAGGCTTGGTGGTCAAGTTCATTGTATTAAGTCACATTATCTGGGTTGCTGTGAATTTTTCCGCTTCCATGAGCTAATTGGTACAAGGAAGAGAAAAGTAGGACAAATACCCATGAAATACTGGTACAAAGTTTAGGGAGCTTTTTATTGGATTAGTTTTTATGTCCACCTCTTAGTTAAAGTTGAATTAGTTACTCGGTTACTCCCATTTAATTCGATTTTTTCCTTTTTTTTATTTGTCAGATGAATTGGTTGTGATTACTGTGGCTACGAATGAAACCGATGGCTATAAAAGGTTTATGAGGTCGGCGAAGATATATAATGTGGACGTTAAGGTAAATATTATTATAAATAAAAAAATTTCTTATCTTTTGAATGAAATTTTAAAAATTTATTTATTACTCTAGGTCCTAGGAATGAATACACCATGGAAAGGCGGAGATATCACAAACACTGCTGGAGGTGGACATAAAGTCAATTTGCTCAAGGAAGAACTTGAAAAATTGAAAAATTCGAAAGATAAAATAGTTATGTTTGTAGATAGGTATCGGAATTCGTTTCCTGTAATTTTCTTTCAGGACATAACTACTCTTGTGTCATTAATTATTAATTTATGATGAGTGTCTTGAATCGAGTAGTTGTGTCATTGACGATGTGAATTGTGATAATCAAATTACATTTATTTTCTCTCATTTTCAGTTACGATGTAATTTTGTTAGCAGATACCCAAACTATTTTAGATAAATTTTACAAATTTAAGGCTAAAGTAGTCTTTTCAGCCGAAGGATTTTGCTGGCCTGACAAGAGCTTAGCCGTGAGTTTATCAGCTCTGATATTTATTACGCTCGATTTTAAATCAACATTCATGAATAAACAACTAACTCGTTCGAAAGTAAGGTTCAATCACTCGAACAAGGAAAGTAATCGTACAGAAATTAATTAAAATTGAACACGACTCGAGTTCCTTGTGGATTAATTACGTTTTGCAAATTATTATTGCTCTAAAAATTTGCTCTCGGTTTTCCATCAACCGTAAAAAAAAACATTTGGCACAGCAATATACAGTAAGCTGACAATTTGACAAATTTCCTATTTTGATGGAAACGTCATGCTTCGTTGCCACAGAAGGTGAACCTTTCTTCCGGCTGACAGTTTTTTTTTTGTCACCGCTGAACTTTTTACGATCAAAACTCAAAACTGAGATTTAAAATTGAGCTATTGAACAAAGATTATTTTTCTAAGTTCAGTTTTCAATAATTTAGGAAAAATATCCTGAAATATCTCAAGGAAAGCGGTATTTAAATTCAGGAGGTAAAAACTACGTCTCGAAAAATCTTATTTTCATTTTTGGTTGGTGGTTTGGGCTCATTTAAAATTTTTTATTCTCTAAATTTTCTTTCCAATCAAACTGGGGTGTGCAATTTTAATTACACACTACAGAATGTCGTCACTTTTCTCATGCAGGTAAGTGTATGGTGGGGTTTAGAATTTTCATTTTCACGCTTTATTACTTTTATGCTTCACGCATACTTGATTTTTTTGGGTTAACCCATAATCTTTTTTTGTCCATAGGATTTCTTGGATATGCCCCTGATTTATATAACGTAATTACTACGTCGGAAATCGATAACCTTGACGACGACCAACTTTTTTATACGAAAATTTATCTCGATGAAAAAATGAGGAAAAAGTATTCCATGAAACTCGATCATAAAGCAGAAATATTTCAAAATCTCAATGGGGCCGTTGGTAAATAAAAATAAATCATTTTTGGTTTTTTTTTTTAAAGTTATTCAAAAAATTAATTAATTATTTTTTTTGCTCGACAGGCGATGTCGAATTACGCTTTAAAAACACGGAAGCGTATTTATCCAACACTGCATATGCGACCAATCCCGCAGTGGTACACGGCAATGGGCCTAGTAAAGTGACCTTGAACAACTTGGGAAATTATTTAGCAAAGTCATGGGAGCATGATGCTGGTTGCTTAAGCTGCCAAGAAAACTTAGTTAGCCTCGACAATATCAAGGTGAAAAGTTCTCACTTATTGCCTAACTGGACAGCTGCCTTTATAATTTATCTAATTTATATACTTTTTTACCTCATAAAAAAATTTCCAGATTGATGATTACCCTAAGGTGATGATAGGGATTTTCGTGGAAAACCCAACACCATTCCTTAAAGAGTTTTTGGAAAGAATCTCGTTGTTTGAATATCCAAAAGAAAAAATCGATCTCTTCATCCATAATGCAGCTATCTATCATGCGGATGATGTCGATGACTTTGTTTTTGCCCAGAGAAATAAATATAAAAGTATTAAACAATTTAAACCAGTGGATGGTGTGAAGGAATGGCATGCTAGAAATTTGGGATTGTAAGAAAATTTTATTTAAACCCCCCAAAAAAACAAAAACGTTTTATTCTATACGGTAAATTTATTTTTGTTTATAGGGAAGAATGCGTGAAACAGCAATGCGATTATTACCTGTCTGTAGACAGTGTTGCAATGCTGACCAATCCAAAAACACTGAAGATTCTCATTGAGCAAAACAGGTTTAAAAATTTTTTTTTAGTAATTTTTAAATTTTACTTTCATAATTTATTTTTTTTAATGTTCTATTAGGAGTGTCGTTGCCCCACTTTTAGTTCGCCCACAAAAAGTTTGGTCTAATTTCTGGGGCGCACTTTCACCCGATGGCTTCTACGCTCGTTCCTCTGATTACATGGAAATCGTACACAATAGACGAAGGTAAGACTGTGACAAATTTACTTTATTTCGAGTAACGTACCACAATCAAAATTAACGTACAAACATAATTTTTTATTTTTTTAAAATATTTTTATTAATATTATTTTTTTTATAATATTACTATACTATTCACTGATACTAAAGTCAGCCTTAAAAGTGCGTCGGTCAATCGAGTATTTATTATTTGCATGGCATTCGTACGTACCAGCATCCATTTGTGTTGCGGGATCGATTTCCATCTTGCTTTTGATTTTATCGTTCCCTATTTTCCATTCGTGAATCTACAATAAACAAAACACACCACCTTTAATAAAAATTATCAATTAAAATCACAAAAACAACTCCCGCGCTTCCTCCCTCACAAAGGAAAAACCATCACGAGCAACAATAACCGGTGGCAAAGTCTAGACTATGTTTAGATTCGTGTAAACAGAGTAATTATTGTTTACGGTGATGCACGACTTATGGACATCCGACTTTAAGCTTAATTGTCGACTTCCATGGCCACAATTGTAAACAAACAAACAGAAAAAAAAACTTCCCTGCACGTCTTTAACTGTGCTACACGACTAAGTTGATAACAAGATTTAAAAATTAAAGAATATAATTACCTGCAGGTATGGGTGAGCATAGAGTTCCATTGTGTCTTTAAACCAGGTAATGTGAGGACGTGGTGTGCCCTTGGATTCGCATATGAATACGATTTTATGACCGAGAATGTATTCGTAGTCAAAGTGAGAGGCTTTTGTAATGCGAGCGCCCTAAACAGAATTTATTAGATTTAATATGAATAAGAAGGAAGTAAAAATAAAAAACCAACGAACTAACCTTTGGGTTGTTATAATACTCGAGTCTGGAATTATGGTCGAATTTCATGTTATCCGACAACGTGTTTCCAGGTTGACTTTGCTTAAAGCGAGTTCTGCTTTTCCCTCTTCCACCTCCACGTGCGGCTTCGCAAATTATTGCAGTCGCCATCAACACGGCATAGACATAAATAACAGCTCTAAAGGCTTTCATAATAAACGTATGTCTCCCCGAAATGAAGTCGCTCTCTCCTTTACACCTGGTTTATGGCAAGAGTTAGGACTTTGCCTTGAAATAAACGTTAATTAAAGAGTTTTGATTAATTTTTCCCTGTGTCTTTACCTACTTCCAGCCAAACGAAATGCTCGGCCTTAGGACAATAGACTGGTCCCATATAATTGGGATGTGCTTCAATAATTAGTTCAATTGGTCGTGACTTCCTTTTATTCTGCCCTTTTATATTCGATGTTTTATATTTTCAGGGGTGTGTGGAATGTGCCCTATATGACTGCTACTTATTTAATCAATGCTACATTACTTAAATCAAAGGACACTCATCCGAGTTTTATTAGTAATCTCCTGGATTCGGATATGGCTTTTTGCAAAAATCTCAGAGAAAAGGTTATTTTGCAAATTTTATTTTATTTTTTAATTAAATAAATTCTAAAAAAATTTTTTTTTTCAATATTCAGGGGGTTTTTATGTATGTGACAAATCAAAAGGATTTTGGTCACTTGATAAATAATGAAAATTATGACATATCGCATTTACACAATGACCTATATCAAGTATTTGACAACCGTTTGGACTGGGAAGGGAGATACATCCATGAGAACTACAGCAAAGCTTTGCATCCGGATCATGCGGCGCCAATGGTAAATAGATTAAATTAATAAAAAAAAAATAATTATGAGGGATAAAAATGATGTTTGGTTTATAAATGTTTAGCCATGCCCGGATGTTTTTTGGTTTCCTATTGTCACTCCTCAATTTTGCAAGGAATTAATCGATTCGATGGAGAATTTTGGAAAATGGTCCGATGGAACCAACCACGTAAATTTCACTTTCTCCAAATAGTACAAAACCGGAAATAAAAGTGATTTAATTTTTTATTTTAGGACCAACGGTTAGAAGGCGGCTATGAAAACGTTCCTACGCGTGATATCCACATGAATCAAGTTGGATTTGAGCGTCATTGGTTGTATTTTCTAAGAGAATTTGTTCGTCCTTTACAAGAGAAAGTTTATCCAGGCTATTACCACGATGTGAGTTATTACTGTATGCAAAGTTCAGCCTTAATGTGTTTGCTGGAAATTGGAGATTATGTGTTTTAAATTTCATTTCCACACATGTTGCTCAGATGCTCGAGTTCTATTTATAGAATAGATTATCTTAAGCGATTATTTTTTATTTTATTATTTTTTAATTTTCTTTTCAGCCTCCGCAAGCTCTCATGAATTTCGTGGTTCGATACCGACCTGACGAACAACCATTTTTAAGGCCACACCATGACTCTTCTACTTACACCATAAACTTAGCTCTTAATAGACCAAAGATAGATTACGAAGGCGGTGGATGCAGATTTTTGAGGTACAATTGCAGCGTAACGGACACTCGTTTGGGATGGTTGCTGATGCATCCTGGTCGTTTGACACATTACCATGAAGGTCTCCCAGTGACCAAAGGCACTCGTTACATTATGATTTCGTTCGTAGATCCTTAAACCGAGTCTATCTTTTCTATTAAAATTTTATACTAATTTTTTTTGAAGTCACATTTATATACTACGTTGTTCTGTTCCTCTTTTGAGTTATTGTATACACAAATGTTTATTTGCTAGTGTTTATTTGAATACTCATTTACTCTTTTTGTTTTTTTCATTTTAATATATTTTAAATTATAATAAAAAAATATATATTTTAAAAATTTTCACATATACAGATCTGCCTTTTGTCAAAAAAGACTTTCTAACATGTTTTTTTTTTTCGAAAATGAAATATAGTTTTTTTTTTGTTGTCTACAGTTAAAATTAAAGAAAGAAAAAGTCAAAACCTGACCATGTAAAAGACTAACACTAATAACAGTGCAATAAAGTTTTTGAGTCGTTAAAGCGTTATTTGAAATTTTCGTAATAAATCTTAAGTATGCTACGTAAAATAACCTCGTTTGCTTCTTTCGACATTCGAATTAAGCAATTTGAGACTCCATTTTGGCATAGTGGCGGTAAAACATGAGGGAAGCAATGAGGACTGGCAAACCAACGAGTGCAAAGCCAGTTTCCCCGGTAAAATTTGGATTCCAATGCCACATCCCATCGCTTTGAAAGAATGACCAAAACAAAGAACTGGTTGGCAATGCGGTCATTAGAATAGCCATGATGTACGGTACGCTGCATGTGTGTGAATTGATCATCAGAGATAAAAGACATACCGAGAGCAATATGACGGCAATAATAAAAGGCCAAGAAAACATAAAAACGTTTGCACACGATTCGGAAATGGAAAAATGGCACAGGAAGCCTTCGAACATAAATTTCTTTAGGTCGGGACCGGCCTGTAAAAATAAAAGGAGTAAGAATTTAGTATGTACTGCACCTTGTAATTACGTAATTTTTTTGATGGTTTCTTTTATACCTTTCCGAGGAAGGGAAATAAATCCGTCCATAAAAAGAGTAAAGTCGTACACATGGCCCAAAAATGAAGCCAAAACGCTAACGTCCAGATGTGATACTATAAAAAAAATGAGATTAACTATTTTCGTTTAATTATTTACGGTATTTAAAAAAAAAGTTTGGGTACTTACGTTGGGAATCAATTTATATTCACTCGATGTCTCTTGGGGCAAAAGAACCATGTTTACGTCATCAGATAACTCATTTGTATGAGGGCTGGAGTGAGCTAATGCAATGGTTGCAATATGGCATTCGGGCTGTAAGAAAATTTAAATTAGATTTGGTGTTTTACAATCGATTGTAATGTAAGGTGACCATTTTTTCTACGGAACTTTCAGGGAAAAAATTTTTTCACTTAAAATTAAGCAAAAGTCTCACAAAATCCAAATAATATTTCCATATTTACGGATTGGAGGGGTGAACAACCTCTAAACAATGCATAAACAGAAAGATCAAACGCTCTCCCTTTCTCTAAATTATAAACTCTGAAACCACCTTCATCAAAACGACTTCACACAAACAAAATTAAAAAATTAAAAAATTAAAAAAATGCAATAAAATTTGAAATCGGGGACAAAGTTAACTGGGGACACTGGTCCTATTTCATGGTCTGTCGCGGAAAATCCGGGACGAATGGTCACCTTTTTAATCACAGTAATGAATAAAAATAAAAATTACTTTGCAAGTTTTAATTTCCCTGTCCAGCAAAGTCAAAAAATATGCAAATAAAGCCAATCCTGCGATGTAAACAATCGTCCAAACGGAATGCTCTTGGAAAGACCACGATTTAACATCTGGAGAATCATCGTTCGGATGTCCATGGCATGTATATTCATCCCATATTTGGAAGTCGATGCAGATGAAAAGACCAATAATGGAAGCCGCTATGCACAGGAGTTTGCGTGTGCTATCGACTGAAAAATTAATAGCACGTTATTAGAAACCACTTACTGTAATGCACGTTTTCGAAATAAAAAGGAAGAGCTTTAAATTGGATGCATAGATTTGAGCTAAATCGGTATAAAAGCACAGCCGCATTTATTCAGTGCGTTTCTATGAGTGTAATGCAGCAAAGCTTTCCTACTTGTTTTTTAAATTTACCTTTTCGACTGCGTAAGAAGTGAAAGACTACAGCAAGGGGTAAACTGACAGCTGCTAACGGATCTTGAAGATAACATTTCACACGGTTGCGGTCACGCGAATAATAAATAAGCAAACAGCTTATTCCCAAATAAGTTCCCAACTTCCATAGGGTTACCATGGAAAATATGGGTGGGAAAAGACATCGATCTCGGTTTTGAAGTTTTAAACAGATAAATATTAGAAAAAGAATGACCACGCAACATATAGAGGTAAAAAGAAGAGAGACGTAAACATCGCTTCTCTCGTTAACAGTTGTCAAATAAAATGGGAAAAAAATGTTGATGATGGTTGCCAGTGTGATGAGTGCAACTACTTGGCAGACGTGAGTGTACGTTGGATGTCTTTCAAAATTACTCAGGTGAGAGTACAATGTAATGGACATCGAAGAAGACTCCAGAGATGTAATGGAATCTTCCCTGATGGAGTCATTTATTAGAAGTTCCTTGTCCTCGTCTAGATGGGAAATCATCCTGGCTACACCTAAAGACATATAAATGAGCTGTTTAAGTTATGTATTGGACACACAACTTTCAGAACACAAATAATTTTTATAAAGACAAAAAAAATCAGTTTTGCCAATTAAATCATAATATTTTGCCGCAATAGTTATTTATTTGTGTGTGTTTGGTACCATATTAAATATTTTTATATGTTAATTTATTCCAAATATTTGTCAGCAATCAATGATTACAGAAGGAAAAACCCAATTACAAAGGAATTGGAATTCTGAGGAATCGTAACATGAATGACATGCAAAACTCAGTAAAAAAATCTCCAAGACCTGAAATTTTGTTTGAATCAATTGCCTGGGGTATTTCAGGGCAATGAACTTTAGTAGTCTGCTGACCTCTAAAGAAACCCTGAAGACGTTATGTTGTTTTTTTTTTTTGGTGTTTGTATACACCTTATATACGTTTACTTTAAAATGCACGAATTTGTTCAGATAAAAATATAAAATCATGATAAACACAATCCCACATACCCAACCCCATCGACTCACCTGTTAGAAATGAGCTTCCCTGCACGCAAATACTGGCGCATACACTAATCAAATGCCACCTTCCGAATTCGTTATCGGCTCAAGGACACATAACAGTCTCCAGCACTTTACACAAGATGGCGCTCGTGACGCAACGGATGACGTAGTTGTTACACGTACACGAAATAATTTTTTATTCGAGCTATATTGATTCTACAAATCATTCAATATTTTTCAGACAGCTTTTAAATTGGGAAAAAATATAGAATCCAGTGTATAATTTCATTTCCATACGTTTACTATTTATATATAATAATTTATTTCAAGTAATTGACCTGAGCACATATTTCACTGTAAAGGCAAATGCAGCAAAACCCAAAATAACGCACAAATTCGTCCATGCACTTCCCGCAAGTCCGTGATTTTCACCGCTTCTTATATTCGTGTCTTGCTCACTGTTCAGTCCATTATGCGCAGCTGAATTAGCATTTCTCGTGTCTTTACGCCTCTGTATCTCTGCTTTTATCTCCTGGAAAAAAATTTTCGATATAATGATTTACTACACTGAATGCTGAGTGAGATTAGATTAAGATCAAACTGTTCCTATTTTCTTTTATCCTATTTTCCAACTGCCAAATAAACATACCTCTGCAATCGAAGGAAATAATTCGCAAAACGTCTTGTTTTTCAAGTTGAATTCTCCACTTTTCAGTGCAAGTTGTGCTTTCTAAAATAGAATTAATTATTACTTTTAATAAGTAAGACAAAGTCAAAGTATAAATCTCATTGAAAAAATCTTTCTTTTGATGACAATCCAGTTCAGTGATCCTAAAATACCATGATACAATCGCTAAAATTCTCAGATTTTATTGTCCTTCATTTCACTTGCTTTTCCTATGTTTTGATTTCACCTGACTTCTCATATATTTTCATCAATTTGTAATTTATTTTGCTCAGATGACTACTACAAACTGAACTTTTCATATGTGCAAACTGTTCTGATTAGTAGATACTTACCATAGTTTTAATTAGTGAAAAAATCGATGAAATCGATAAACCGTTTAAAATTTGCATGTTTAAACATAAATTTTAAAGACAAGCCATCGACGCGAGTATCGGGAATGTTTAAAATATGCAAATTAAAATCCCGGAAATAGAGAAATTAGGAATAACTGTTCAAGATTGCCACCTGTATGACTAATGCAATTTTTCAAACACGTTATAAACGTTTTACATTACGAAGTAATTCTTACATCAGCTTTGGTTGTTTCTATGCTTCCCAAAGTTGGATTTTTCTCCATCATAAAGCTCAACAGTCCAGTCAATATCGTCGACACAGACCAAGCAGGATTCCAATATTCAGGATGATAATCACTGATGGACAAGCATAATCGACTATTGCATTTAAACCGCCCATTTGGTGTTATCATATATATGCTGGGCGGCTTATATGGAAATTCATTTGGAAAAATCAATTTCCCGTGATAAGTTCCACCTGGAATGAATAAAAATAAATTTATTAATTATCATAAACTTAATCGATACCACGACAAAATCACTTACCTGTATAAGGGGTATTTTCGGGTCCTTTAATGACGTAATGCCTAAAACAATAAAAATTGGACGTGTCAGATTTATTTACTTTGTAATCTGGTAATTCATCGATTTACATACCATTCTAATATGTTTGTCGGAACTGGTTCCGCCACCGCATATGGAACAGGATCTTTTTTGATACGTAAATAATCTTGCTTTAGTCGAGCTGTGGCTGAATTTGTTCGTTTTGTCATCGTCCTAAACTAACCTATATAATTATATGTATTTAGTTTTAGGTAGGGCATTTCATAACAAAGAAATTGGTAGTTAGAATTATTTGTAAAGAATTAATATTTACACCGAATGAGTTTGGACATGTTTCAGGGAGATAATTTAAACATTAGTTAGAAGTTAAGAGTGTGCTGCCAATGTGAATAATGGCGTAAAACTTTAAAGTTAGGTAACAATCACAGTAATGTGCGTTACGTACCTTCAGCTTAGAAACCAGATTAAGGTCAGATGTCATCAGAAGAAAATGGTTAGAGATAGGATGGAACCCTGTGATTTTGTTGGGAAAATGCTTACAGTGTGATTCTCTACGTAGATATTTCCGTATTCTATTTCTGCCGGTAGATGGCGGTCTGTTTGTAATTTTGCAGTGGGTGCACTTGTCAATCAACATGTAAAAATATGTAATATCAATAATATGTGAGATTTATTAATTTTTAACAGTTTATTTAATTTTATTCTCGTTCTTTTTTTTAGGTTTTGTTAAGAAATCATAATGCGAATCAGAAAATTAAATGGAAAAAACATTTTTATTATTTTACTCACAAGTGCCATATCATTTTTCATCAGTTCTCTATGGTGTTTCCATGCCTACGATTTAGTATGCTCGGAAAAAAATTGCATAGAAGTCCTAAAAGGGACGCGCTTTACTCCTAAATTCGACAAAACCATAAGAAGATTCAATAACGACATCGAACATCCACTGCTAGTAGTGATCATATTCTCAAGTGTATTTAACATGGAGCAGAGAGACACGATTAGACAGACCTGGCTGAAAAATTCAGGCGTAGAAATAGTTCATTATTTTGTCATAGGCACATCAAAACTAGGCCGGAGTGAAGAAAAAACATTGAAATCAGAACACGCAAGATTCGGCGATTTATTGCTTCTTCCAGACGTGGTGGACTCGTACAGAACCTTAACGCATAAATTGAAATCATCTTTCATCAGATTGATACCAGAAATCAATTTTGACTTTTTGATGAAAGTGGATGACGATTCTTACGTCCAATTGGAGTTGCTTTTTAAGGAATTAGACTCGTTGAAGAACAAAAGCCGACTGTACTGGGGTTACTTCGACGGTCGAGCTAAAGTTAAAAAGCAGGGCCACTGGAAAGAAGTCGAATGGATTTTGTGCGATAATTACCTCCCATATGCCTTAGGCGGTGGTTATGTCATTTCTCGAGACTTAGTAGAGTATATATACCTTAATGAAAAATTATTGAAGGCGTACACAAGCGAGGACGTGAGTTTAGGAACGTGGCTTGCACCTTTAGACATCCGGCGATTTCACGACCCGAGATTTGACACCGAATTTAAATCTCGTGGGTGTTTGAATTCGTATATCGTGACCCACAAGCAGTCTGTGGATGAAATGGAGAAAAAGTACAGGTTGTTTGAAGAAAAAGGAAAAATCTGTTATGTCGAAGTTCAACATACGTTGCCGTATTTATATGACTGGAAAGTGCCGCCGTCAAAGTGCTGTATACGCGCTAATTTGTCTAGTCGATAATTAAATTCGCACAAAATAATTGAAAACGATAGATTTTAGTTTTAGACATAATTTTTACTCATTTATTTAACTGTAAAGATATGTACAAACTTAAAAATATGGTGACTATGAAATGAAGATCATAAAATTTGAGTCGGGAAAAAAGTGAGATAAGTAAATAAAAAAATGTAGAATGTCACTTCTTTTTTCTTTCCACGTTGCACTTGGGACAAAACCATTTGCCTTTTGGTTTGCTTGTAAGGCCGACACATGCAAAATGAAACCATTCGATCGGACACTAAAAATTAAAAAATATTATTATTTCTTTTTTTAATTTAAAACAATTAAGACAATTACGTCAGGATTATCACAGCCAATCATCTCGCCATAAGATACTTGATGGCATAAACAATATGTGGGTTCATTTGGATCAACTGGCATATCTAACACGTCTGACGGATGACTTATGGTTATAGCCAAAGCTGGAATGACTGAAAACGGCGCTTCGGGCCTAGAAAGAAATGAATAACAGTTAATCTTTGTTTTAAATTATATTAATTTTATTGTTTTTACTGTGGTTTAGATTTCAATTTCTTTCTTTTACAGTTGTCGTCGTCAGATGACGCAGTCCGTCTTCGTCCGCTTTTTCTTTTGTCTTTATCTTTCCCACGTTTGCTTTTTTCTGAATTAAAAGAATTAAAGATAATTGAAATTGTTGTTTGTGATTCTCGATTAGTTTAAGATGTACTTTTCTGTGTGCTTTCGGAATCACTTGATTGGCTATTTAGTGCTTTATCTTTCAGTTCGGCCTCAAAACGCGCCAAATCCGAATCTAATCGACGGATATGTTTATCTACCTGTAGAATAATGTAAACTATTATGAGCAGTGTTCTATTATTTTGCTTGATAAAAATTACTTACTAATTCATATGTTTGAATCGCGAGTTGAACTTTATCGTCGCCAAATTCTCTCGTTTTGGTAAATAAATCTTGAATTTCGTCCAGAGTATTTGTTCTTTTCTCTGGTGGAAATGTACGAACATTTTTTAGGTAGTCGCCAGATAATTTGTCTATATCCTTTAATAAATCTAAACAAAAATATTGCATTTAATTCGGATTTTCAGATTCAAATTTTCAAACGTTTTACCCTGCGCTCTTTTATCTAAATCACGCATTAACGCAAAATTTCTTTGCAACTCGGTCGGCAAATTTTCAAGACCTAAATGAAAAAAAACCAGTCAACAGTCATCGTTATTAAATTAAAATATCAAATTTATTCAATACTAACTGTCCAAATAATGTTCCAAGTACAACGCAGTCGCCATTATTATAACGACATACAAAAATCCTGCAAGAGCGCTCTAGCCGAGGCTCCAGCATTCACTGGACTCCAGATCTGCTCGCCGCCGACAGATAGCGTTGCTAGTAATGCATTATTTTATTTTAAAAATTCAATTTTTTCAGTATTTTACCTCTCTTACAATCCATTAGTTGCAAAAAAATTAAATTTTTTTAAACTAAAATTAAATTTTACAATGCCTCGAGTAAAATTTAATTTATTCTCCGTGAGAGGGCGCACATATGACAGCTATTAATGTATATAAATAAATATATGTTACCAATGCTGTCTGTGCCATGGCCGTCATGTTTCACCATCGGACTGGGGCCTTAGTTACATTATCAAATAATAACTGTACTGCACAAAGAAACCATCCAGCCCAAGAGTTTAATAATGGATTAGTATTAAGTGTGGATCCTTTGAGAGACAATATTTTATTTGAAGTTCGCCTTGATAAAAAAGTGAGTTATCGTAATGAGCTATAATTTAGTGCATGCAGCGATTATGCTCGCTATTTTTAACACATAAATACACATTACTGAGCAATTTTACGGCAATTAAATTGATTTTGTTATTGTTATTATTCCGAAAAGCCGAATCAATTCATGCTGAAATGCATTTGCAAATTTTATTTCCTTTCCCAGATTAATTCATGGAGTGGGTCCATAGAAATTGGAGTAACAACTGCAGACCCAAATACATTGGATTTTCCGTCGAGTGCTACAGATTTAAGAGACGGATCATGGATTATGTCTGGCAGCTCGGTTTTATGCGACGGAAGATCTATTATTGAAGAATATGGATATGATTTAGATAAATTACAAGAAGATGACAGGGTTGGAGTTATGAGAACTAGTCAAGTGAGTCAGAAAAAATTTTATTTTACACTTTTTTTTTAAAATTTTTCTTTAAAAATCTTTTTAAAATGTATTTTACAGGGTGATTTAGTATTTTTTGTAAATGGTGTAAGTCAAGGAGTTGCAGCTTCGAACATTCCTCATCCAGTGTATGCTGTGGTCGACATGTATGGAAAATGTGCACAAGTTACATCAGTTGCATCTGGAATCGAAACTAGTGAGTTTCAAAAAAAATTTGTTACAAAAAAAAAAATTTCTAAAATATTTTCAATTTTAGGACTTATAACTAACGAACTAGTGAACGAAAACACGGTTGCATCTTCGAATTTAAACCACGTGGCCAATAACATTAGTAGCAATGCAGACAGACTCAGATTTCACGATCATTGTGGAAGCCTAGTGAAATTATCCGAAAGAAATCGCACGGCCGAACGACGACGGCCGCTAGACGAGTTTAATAACGGTGTGGTTATGACACATCGGCCATTAAGAGATAACGAACTATTCGAAGTACTTAATGAGACTAAATTTTACATGGAAAGAAAGTGACTAAAATGAAAAGCCTGTTGTTTTATAATCAGATTCGAATTGATCGCCTTGTCGACAAGTGGTCAGGGTCCATCGAGGTTGGTATCACCACTCATAATCCCGCCACACTCGACTTTCCTGCCACGATGACGAACATGCGATCAGGTACTCAGCCAGAGGGTGACGGTTTTTTTAACGGTATAGTGTAACATTTATGTGCTCTATGTGTTGTGTTTATATTTTTACGTGGTGCATGTACTGTGTCGTGATAAGCTAAGCATTAACTAGTGACTATTCGATGTTAGTTTTAGAGCGAGTTTGTGTTTGATGAAGGATTAAGAGTTTTTTTTGTTATATTTTATATTTAATATATATATACAGGTACGATTATGATGAGTGGATGTGGGATTTTAACAAATGGTAAAGGAACACGGAGAGAATATGGAGAATATAATTTGGATGAATTAGTGGTAAATATTGGTTGAATGACATTTTAAAAATATTTTTAGAAATTTATATTTATAAATTTTTATTACAGGAAGGTGATAAGATAGGATTGATGCGCAAATCAAATGGTAATCTCCATTACTACATCAATAACGTGGACCAAGGTGTTGCAGCAGTGATGGTACCGCAGACTGTTTACGGTGTTGTTGATTTATACGGAATGACGATTCAAGTGACGATAGTTAATCCAGATGAGGAAAGTATGGACCACGATTTAATAAACAGGCACAACAACAACACTTTTCTACGTGATTTTGAACTTTTAAATGGATTAAATGGTAAAAATTTTCTTAATATTTTCTTGAAATATTTTTAAATATTATTTTTTGAATCGAAAGATGATGCGATTGACAACGAGGCTGATAGACTACTGTTTCATCCGCGATGTGGCAATCATGCAACAGTTCTATGCGGCGGTAGAACTGCTTACCGACCAAAGTAAGATGATTTTTTTTTTTTTAAAGGTTGAAGGGTTACGTAATATTTTTTTTGGTATAGCGCAACGGAGGATTTTAATAACGCAGTTGTACTTACAAACCGCCCATTACACACGAATGAACTTTTCGAAGTGGTGTTAGAAAATGTTGTGTCAAAGTGGGCCGGCTCCATCGAAATAGGAGTCACCACACACACACCACTCGAACTGGAATTTCCCGCAACCATGACAAACGTCCGATCAGGTACTTGGATGATGACGGGAAATGGCATTATGCACAACGGAACAACTATTATTGACGAATATGGGCAAAGTTTGGACCGATTAAAAGTAAAAAATTGAAATATGAATATAGCTGAGTAAAAAATTAATTAAAATTGTATTTTTTTTTTTTTAGGTTCGAGACCGAGTGGGTGTCATTCGGAAAGATAATGGAACTTTACATTTTTACGTAAATGGCGTTGATCAAGGATCAGCTGCGTCCAATGTTCCTGATAGAGTGTACGGGGTTATCGATTTGTATGGACAAGCAGCACAAGCCACATTGGTTGATGAAAGAGGTGCATCGAATTGAATATCAATATTTTTTCGATTTTTTTATATATTTATTTTTGTACCTTTAAAGATTTACCGTTGTCTTTACCATCCAATGCCTTGTCATCTGCATCGGTAAATGAATTACGTTTTCATCATTTACACGGCCGAAATATCCGAATCAGTTTGGATGGTTTGACTGCATCGAGACCAAACGCCTACGGGGAATTTAACGATGCGATTGTAATGAGCAATCGCCCTCTACAAGATGACCAGGTCTTTGAAGTTATCATTGAAAAAATGGTTGATCGGTGGTCAGGATCAATTGAAGCTGGTATAAAATTTTGATTTGAATTTTAGGCGGTTGCTTGCATTTAATTTTTTCTTTATTTATTAACGTAAAAAGGTGTGACCGCCATTAAGCCTGAAGACTTGGATTTTCCAAACACCATGACTGATATTGATTATGATACGTGGATGCTGAGGTACTGTTTTGAGAACGATCTTGCCTTGGTTCGTTTCGTGACATTTACATGACATTTACTTTCCCTTACAGCGGTCCCACGATAATGCAAGGTGGAGCGATCGTAAGAAACGGGTACAAGTGTGATTTGGACTCGCTCGGAACGGGAGCTCGAGTCGGAATGGCACGGCACTCGGATGGAACGTTACGCTATTATGTAAACGGAGAAGAACAAGGAGTTGCTTGTACCGACATTCCACCCAGTATGCAGGATTTTTATTACTCAAAATGTGTTCTTTTTGATAATTTTTTTTGTTATTTGTTTCTTGTTTTTAATAATTTTTTAATCGTTTCTTATCTTAAGTTATTCATTTGTTTAAGATTTAATATGTTTTGGTATCATATATTTGTATTTGCAAGGGTAAGTAATAAAATTATTCGGGAGAAAATACAATCCTCCAGATTACGAGGAACAACTGGATTTTTATTTTTGAAAAAAAAAAAAAAAAATTTTAAATTTAATTATGGTTCAATTCTATTAAGCATGATTTTTTTTTAAATTCTTTTTATTTCCACATGTATTTTCTTTTAAATTGCTGCACGTCTGCCCAGTTGTTAGTTTGGGATTAGTAGGTTTGTGTTTTTTGGTTGTATTTTCTCTATAGACGTATACGCCGTTATCGATTTGTACGGCCAGTGTGCCCAAGTGTCCATTGTTCCTTCATCCTGTGGTGACCTCGTGCAGAGTGAGTTAAATGCCGCGGTGTCTTGCCCTAGTTCCCAGGCACAAGCACTCACAGCAGTGCGATCAGGTATGAATTGCTGCTGTGAGTCGGCATATCGGACGTCTATATTTATATTTCATTTCCATTTTATTTTTATTATTTATGTAAAATCTTTTAATATTGCTGCTTTTTGATATGTTGTAAAATGCAAATGTTATATTGATTGCATGATTTTTTTATTTCAGTTTTGTTTATTTGTTTATTTATTTGTTTTTTTTTTTGAGAAAAATATTTGTTGGCTGTATAATAGATGTAAATCCATTTTTTTGTTTTATTATTCAATTTTTTTTATTTTTGTTTTGATATTGTTTTAATTTTATTTAATACATTGGAATTTGTTTTTTTGTTTTTCTTTTTAATCCAGAGACAACTCATCAGTTCAGCCAATGTTATGGCAAGAATATAGTTCTAAGGGATAACAACAGTACCGCTTGTCGCATTCGCAATTTCAATCATGGTCTTTTATTTAGTGCTTTACCTTTAGACACTGAAGAATTATTTGAGGTATCAGTTTTTTTGTTTATAATAATTGGTCTTTTTATTAATAAAAATTAAAAATATTTATTTTTATTTTTAGATTCGAGTAGATCAAATAGCACGCCAGTGGTCTGGTTGTCTTCACATTGGTCTGACCACCTCGTCTGTGTCAGACACTTTTTCTATGTCGCTTCTTCCAGGCAGTGCGTTTGAATTAGGTGGAGATACGTGGCTTATTGCAGGAAGTCAAGTTTATAAAAATAATACATTAGTTAAGGATAATTATGGACCCTCACTACAAAAACTTGAAGTAAGCGAAAATTTTCCTCGTTGTTATTATATAAATGTCTACAAATATAATTATTATAGGTGAGTGATCGGATAGGAATTAAGAGATGTTGTGACTCGACAATGCACATCACCATCAATGGTGAGGATATAGGAGTCGCTGCTAGTTACATTCCAAAGGTAAAGTTCAATACCGCCGAGTTTTATCTAATAAATTAATAAAAATTTATTTTAATAGAAAATATTTGCTGTGATTGACTTATACGGCGCAGTCGAAGCAATTTCAGTAACGAGTTGTTGTAAACAACGGTCGGCAACGAACAACGATTTAATCAGTAACAGTTGTCAGCCGGGTATCAGCAGTGAAATAAGCAGTCTCGAAAGTGTTGAAGCCGAAATCAAACCATTACATAATAAAGAACAAAGTTCGTCGTTGGAATTTTATAATAGACATGGACGAAATATTCAATTAAGCAATCACAATTTAACTGCCAGTCGGTCTGCTAGTTATAACCAAGGCATTGTCGTCTGCAGAAATTCAATAGTTAGAGGCCAACTATTTCAAGTAAGGTCAACCTGTCATCCATTGATATTGAAATTAATATGTTTTTTTTTTTAATATTCCGTACAGATAAGAATAGAAAGTCTTAATTCTCGCTGGACTTCCTCGTTGATCATCGGCGTAGTTGCTCAGTGCCCTGACAAAATAAACTTTCCATTAACGGCCCTCGGATTAAAGAAGTCGTCATGGGTTATCTGTAGTGATTGTGTCTTTCATAACGGTGTTAAAGTTCGAGGCCATTACGGACCAAATTTAGACACGTTGAAAATTTATCACGTGGTTGGAATTTTAGTGGATACTCAGAACCGTCTCCATTTATACGTGAATGGAGTCGATCAAGGTGTCGCTGCTCAGGACATTCCGTTACAGTGTTATGCAGTGGTAGATCTCTATGGACAATGTGAACAAATTGTTATTATAAATGGGGAAGGATCCTCATACGAGGCTGATCATCGAGAAAAGGCTGATATAGACGATGGTGTTAAGGAAAAGATATACCAGCCCATTACTAATGATCAGTTGATTATGAAAAATTGCCAATACAAAAATTTGTGCCGGAGGTTCAAGGCAGTGCTTGGAATTCCAGGTTAATATAGGTTTCAGTCATGTGCTTTAGGCCCGAGTAAAATGGAAGAATATCCTTGCCAATTTTAGGCGCCTAACTTTGGCTCTTGGCTTTTCTAACTGTTTCTGTGTCAAGTAAACCACGCTTATGTCCAGCATGGATTGCATAACTATGCATAAGTGCCAAAGTTTTTCTTTCATTTTGCTCGGGCCTAATTAGGGATGCTAACGGGTATGGGAAAGATAGCGGTTTTTCTGCCGGATTGGGATTGTATGCTTCTGATTGCTTGATGACCTATTGGCCAGAGGCAAGATTGGTGTTTCAAAATATTTTCCAGATGGTGCCATATATTTAAAATTTGATTAAGATTTGGCGTGTCACATGGAATGGCTCTATTTTGGACCTCAAATTTGACCTCTTTAAGGTCATCATTGTCTATTACAAGAACAGTGATAGATAGAAGGAAGAAGTCAATTAGAATGTTGTAGAGCATCTTATGATTAGCCTAAAAGTGATTTTATTTCATATTCAGGCCTTATTGCAGTATCAGGTACACTAGGGATATTTTGGTAGGTCGGCAAATGACCTAACAAAATATCGAGTGTCCCGATACTGCAATAACGCCAAAAAAAAAACACAAGTCTGCAATACAATTAAAAGGTTATGAGCAAAGGAAATTACAAAGTTGCACCGAACTCAAACATTTGACTTGTTCAATTCATATATCAAATTTTAATTGATCAATTAACATGTAAGATAAATTGATTAAAAATGGTTCAGACTAATTATCTGACATTATGACTGGTCCACAATTTTTGGGATCAAAGTTTGAGCTCTTAGCATCCCTAATGCACCTGTTTTATGGTTAAAACTATATTAAAATATTTAAAATATTAATTTTTTTTTTTTTGAATTTCAGAAGCTTATTTCCAGTCTGAAAATTCTTATACGTGTTATTGTGAAACTTGCCATAAAATCCGTGGAGAGGAACTGTACCATAAGAAAGGTGAACCACCTAAGGATTATGCTTTGCCTTTTGGATGGTGCAAGTTCACGCTTAGGTAAGTCTCTCGATTTAAATTTATTCTTATGTCTTCCAAGTGTTTCAATTGGCGAGTATTGTAGGTCGCCACACAGAGTAGACAATGCTGGGATCACAGACAAATGGCACGTTGCATTTCATGGTACAAAATTAGGAGAAATTAGAAAAATACTCGATTTCGGAGAATTACTTCTTCCTTCTGAAATTGGATTGGGAACTAGTCTTCAAAGTTTATCGCAAAAGAACAAAGACAGCGACGGCGATGGGACTCAAATTTACTTCTCTCCCACGTTACGCTACGCTGGTCACGTCATGTTTGCGCCAAACCATGAGTAAGATCTCCCAAATTTACCTCACCAATTAATTTAAATTTAAATTTTTCTCAATTTCTAAAAAACAGATTCATGGATCCAAAAACAAAACGACTACTTCACTCGCATGTTGCATTCCAAATCCTCGTCAGGCCGGGTTCATATAAAATCGGTCCTCAGCGCGTCGGTGCGAGGGAACCGATTGACAATAATTTCAGCAACAACGAAGTGGAGTGGTTTACCAAAGAAAAAGGCGCCACTGTGCTCAATGCTCTACTCATAAAAATCGATGGTTTTTAAGATATTTTTGCCATATATTTCCCCGTCCTTAAACTCGAAATAAACCATCAACAGAGTCTAAAATAAAAACAAAAATAGATCTAATTTTCACATGTACAGAAAAATAGGTGCACATTTTTATAAGATTTCAATTGTGAAGTAATTTAAATTGTAAATATCGAAATATGAGGATGATCATTAATGTTTTTAATAATAATATTTTCCTGAATAGAATACATGCTGTGAAATGTACATGAGAGTTACTAGAGGTTTTTTTTACGTATTTTGAGATTGATAAAATATTTCGGTAAATGCGTGAAACGTAAAAAACTTGAGAAGAAATTTTCTTTTTTATTATTATTTATTTATTACATTATATAACCTCTTTTTAATATATTGTTCCGGTAATTCTTTTCGTCTTAAAGGATTTTAAAAGAACAAGATTATATCACCATAACTCGCAAGAATCGGTCCTTTTCATAGCACTCTTTTCCGGGCAGTTAAAAGCTTTACTGAATTCAACCATATTGGATAAGGGTCCATTGACTCTGCGTTGAAATTTTATCGTTATGTTGATTCATCAATATGCAAGCTAACTCAAAATGTGTTCAAATGTTTTAAAAATTTAAAATACTACTTACAGGAGATTTGGCGGACTTTGTTTTTCATACGTCATTAAGTATTTGACAATGAGTGGGTTATCATTTGCACAGTACATCTATTATAGAATGAATAATTCTCGTTTAGTCTTCTCATACTCCATTTTGTGTCTGCAATTGACAGTAACAGCAGAGGATTTGCATGACTGTGATCAATATTAAACTAGATAGCAGCCCCAAAAGTGGGTTACTATGCAAACACATCAA
This sequence comes from Geophilus flavus, assembly GCA_034695885.1. NCBI lineage: Eukaryota > Metazoa > Arthropoda > Chilopoda > Geophilomorpha > Geophilidae > Geophilus > Geophilus flavus. The sequence continues at coordinate 44,161 of JAQFZO010000034.1, forward strand.
CTTACCAATTTTTAAGTTGATGTTTGTAGTAACTGATTAGTAAAAAAAATAAAAAAAACTCCAATAAATGCTTTTCGCTTCTGCTGTTACTGTTTTATTGGGATTTATTAGATTTCTAATGTTTTTTCTTCTTTTTTTTTGAATCTTTTACTGAGCTTGACTTTGTAAAATTTACTCACTTTTAAATTGTTTTTAGGAAACTTTCTGTAAGTTATCTTACTATTTGTATTATCAAGCTACCTACCATTGCAAAACTCAGGAAAAACAATTGTTCTTGTGTAAATGATACAAAGGCTAATTTGGTGTTGGAGCTTTCTTCGTGTGGGTTCTTTAGTCTCCAACTTTTATATGCCTGAAAAATAAGCAATTTTTTTCTTTATAATTTATTGTGTCCTATACAAAAAAAGCTGTTTCTATGATTTAACCATGTATGCTAGTTTCAAGCCTCCTTCATTTGCAAAATTAGTGTCAAGTGTACGTCCTCCAAAATTTCTCTTAATGAAAAGTGTATTGATTTAGAATTCTAGAGCATAAAATTTATCTAGCTTAACTTACACAATGTTTATTCTGGCAGTATTCGTTGTACTGATCTACGAAGCAGTTTGAGAGCTTTTTATAAATTTGATTTGCATCTTCGACCCAGCCAGAACTGTTATAATGTCCTTTGTCATCAAACTTAAGAGCTATGAACAACAAAAATAATTCAAACTTAGTGTGGTTGTTTCTTTTTTTTTAATGTTTACCCTCCGGGGATAAAATCGACAGCAAAGCAGAACCGATCAGTGTTCCCAAAGCTCCAAAATTACTTGCGCTGAAGTTGGGAGGAATGAAGTGTTAAACTGCGACTATGAGTCAAAAATGTTTCATAATTACCTACTTTGCATTGGATTGTAAAACGGTGGCTGTGAAACACCACTAAGAATTGCTGTAATTCAGTAAAATTAAATTTGAAAATCCTTTTATCTGAGTAAATAGTGTTCTTACTAATGCTATTCGTCAGACGATCGGTCGCTACGTCAGTGCCGTACATGGTGTTTGATGGACTAGAAAGAAAAGATGGAGGATAGTTTTAATTTGAATGAAAAAAAAAATGAAATGTTATGTTCTCTCTGCTTCTATTTCCAAACGCATGAAAGAAATTATCCCTTTTTTATTTCATTTCATTTCATCTGACTAGTGATATTTCTTTTACCACAATGCTTTTGCCTTAAAACCCCATTTAAAAATACCGGCATTTTAACTGTGATGTGATTTGCGAAGATGATCTCGTTGAGTCTCAAGCGTCGAGCACACCTAGTGGGGCTTTTTAAAACTACGTTTGAGCGGCCATATTTGAGGACAACAACAAACAAGAAGACTTGATACAATATATTCGATCGTAACATTAAAAAGTTATGAACGACGTCATACTCATATATGAATTTAGGGTCTGTTAGTGCTCGCAACTTCAATTTTGTCGTTATTTTTCTACATTCCAACAGATTTGCTACAAACGTGTCTTTGCTGGCTATCTATAAAAGCAAGAAAGCTGAAGGTAAATCACTTTCCATATTAAACTGTTATTTAGTTCGGGTTGTTGACTAACCGATTTCTCCAACTGAATTTCGAACTCAGTAATTGACTTTATCCCAAATGATCGTTTTATATTTTCAGCCTTCAACGACAATACGGTACTCTAAGAAAATAATACGGAATTTATGTTGGACAAAATACCTTTTGCTTTATAAATTGTTTGGAATTTCCGCTTAGCCAGTTCCACGAATCTATTTGCCGAATAAAAGTATGCACTATACGATTTGTAAATTTGGTAAGCTGGAAATATTTTGTTTGAACTTAATCCCTTGCATGCACAAGTTGTGAACATTGAAAAATTACTGATTCAATCATTCCTTTTCCTATGAAATAATCTCCATAGGCCTGGTGTAATGTATTGGGAAAGCAGAAAGAAACTGCTTCAACACATTTTTCCCATCTAGGAAAATTGATTTTACAAAAAATTATTTATTTATATATTTTTTTAGGTTATACCTGGGAATTTTATCAGATGATGAGAATATTTCATTCGAATTTGTCCACTTTTTGTAGAAAATATGATGGTTTTCGGGGTTGCTTTTATCATTTATTCCTGCCAATGCTCTATTTGTTCCCCACAAATAAGGTTCGAGTGCATTCCAAACCAATAAGTTTATAACAGTCCTAAAAAATTTACTGATTTCGTTTAAATAATTTTTTTGACTCGAGAGATTACCTTGTTGGAGTATTTTGTAAGATCGCCCCCAATTGCATGATGTAAGCCCTGTTTTTTACGATGACTATTTCGTCAGGAGAAAATTGTCTACCGTCAAATATTATATTTAGTACTCGACTGAAATTTATCTAATGGGCGATTGCTGTTGTAGAATCAGTTGAAAATTAGTTTAAGTTTAAGTTTACTTACATTTGTATATGAACTCAGAGTTGCTAATTTCATTTCTTCCTGATAATTTGTTTCTGCTTCGGTGTTTCCAATTACTTTTAGCCACGTCTGTTAAAAGTGAGACAATTCCATTAGTACTAAGTGAGAAAACGAAGAAAAATCAACTTAATTTCAATAATATTTCTCTGAATTTCAACATTTCATCGATGTCTTCCACTGTTTCTTTGTCATTAGGGTGTCCATGAATTTGATCGATAGCAAATGAAATGAATTTTCTTAACATTTCTTTATCTTTTTCTAGTGTGGCTCCGTGGTCGTATCGGTGTATTCGCTCGACAAGTGTTACTTTTTTCTCTCTTATCTACACGTATAAAAAGGTTGGAAAAAAGTAGATGAACGAAGTTTTTGTTTTTAAACATTTCAGTATTAATTTTAAAAAAAAATTAATTCCAGATGACCGGTTGACAAAAGCGGCACGTAACTAAAAGTACCACAAACTACAAACTGCAATTCAACACAAACTGCAATTCACACCATCAACGAGAAACCAACTAACACGAAATTCTGAAGCTTCAAAGAATGGTAAGAAAAAGATGGTTTTGTTTAGTATAAAACAATCCAACTATTGCAAAAAATGCAAATGAAAACTAGATTATCTGAAAAACGTGACGATTTGATGTATAACTAAGAGCTGGCAGAACTACAATACTGTTAAAATGATAAATTAATAGTTAGAAATGTGCTTGTCTGCTCATTGTAAATGTTTTTACAGTCCGAAGATTTTTTCATGAGAGTTTCAGCTAGCGGTACAATGCATTCTGGGTAGAGGGTTCAGCTAGTTCATGGCCTTCAATCTAGTTTAACGAACCAGCTTGGCTCAATGTCGTTCATTACTAGCTTGATTTAAGCTATGCGCTTTTGCACCTCATTTTAAAACTAGCTTTGAAATTTGAGCCAGCTTAAAGTTTTGTAGTGCAAATGGGGTTTAATGCCTTTGGTTGCCATCGTACGGATAGCAGACACTCACTATTGTCTCACTGAAATCTTAGGCCCGAGAGAAATGATTGCCAAAATTAGGCACCTAGCTTCAGGCCCGCAAAAATTAGCTTGAGCAAAATGTAAGCTAAAATTCGGTATGTATGCGTTGTTATGCACATGAAAAACCACCAAAAATAGCACCAAAGCAATTAGAAAAGCCAAACACCAAACTTAGGCGCCTGAAATTGGCAAAGATATTCTTCCATTTCCCTCGGGCCTTAAGGAAGAATTTTAGCCAGGGGAAGAATTGGAGGATAAAGATTAAAGATTATGTAGAGTTCTACTTTGAAAATTATGCCAAATGTTATTTGCTACCACCCTAGTTGTGAATTTTTAAACTCACTTACCAGTATGTGATATGAATGAGGAAAATAAATTGATCTTGCCACATCTATATCCAAAATCCCATCAGACAAGCCGAGTTTATGAATCACACCAATTATCCTGATAATATTAGCAAAATCAATACTGTCACTATCTTCCAGTGTTTGCGACTGAATTATTGGCCAATGAAATTGATTGGCAATACCCGTCACATACTTCAGACCGGACTCCTTTTCAGATTCTGAAAAAATAAATCATTGAAATTGAAAATTTCAAATCTTACTCAAAACTGTACACACAAGTTTACCCCAGTTTTGCGTGCATATAAAGTACATTTTCTTGGCATTTTCAAATACTTCTTTGTTGCCTTTAGTCGAGATCGAATTATTACTGAGCAATTCTAAAAATCCATTGTGAAAATTTTAAGTTATGGACATTAGGGAGTTTGCGCTGGTACAACTTATAAAACTTATTTTATAACTTTTGACTTAAGCAGCTATTCGATTAATAGGGAGTTTGCGCTAGGCTTACTTATAGCAACTTGTAAACTTATGACTTATATGGTAACGAATTCACATGGTCTATAAGTTTATAAACTTGTGCTAGTCACTAACTCCCTAACATGAAGATAAGCCTTAAAAGTTGAACCAGAGACTTTGGGGAAGCCAATTTATAAGTAGTTAAATCAATTCAAAGCTTTCTAAGTCGAAAATTCGACTTCAAGTATAGACTCAAAAAACTTCGAAGTCAAACTTAACTTTGAGTCTTTTCCCACAAAATCTCTGATATCTCAAACGTACTTTTACCTTTTGTGTTGTTCTTTATAACTCTTGTCTGCTTCCATGTTTTACTGCCATACAAAGGAATTCCACCAAACCACCATGCACAAGAATATTGGTAAAAATCATTGCAGGGTTTGAGGTGGGTCGAAGCGGGTTGCAAAAGGTGACTGTCTGATTTTTCAAACATTTGTTTCAGTTGGTTCTTTTATATGGAAATACGGAAAATACGGAAAATGATAAAACCTACTTACACAAAATGACCATTATAACAATTGTTAATCCTGCAAGAGTGGCAATTCCAACTCCTATCAGCAACATTGTGCTCTGACGTCTGGAAATTCTAAATTTGGATTTTTTAAATTTTGTTAAACGCACAAATATTTGTTTTGCTTTACCCTGCAATTCGAGTTCCAGTAGAGAGCATGATTATGAGCAGTTCTTAGAAATATGACTGACAATGGTATAATGGTATTATTACAAAAAGAAAGCAATAGTATGGTAGTATGAGTTTGACATTTGTTGGAACAATTGTTTATTTCAATGAATTAGTCTTAAAAATCCATAACAAATACTTCAGAATTTTAAATAATTTAATTAGCATTATTAATTATTATTATTTAGTTATTTATTTATTTATTTACAATGGTAAATTGTTTATATTTTGTCACCACAGCTTGCAAACTTTTGTTGAGTCAATTGGCTTGCAGTTGAATGCTTTGTTGAATTCTCCAAAGTTTGCCAGAGTTCCAATTACACTAAAAATATATTATTTTATTTAGTTTGGATCATTTTCCTTTTAACCGAGAGAATCATTACCGAAATTTTGGAGGACTGTGTTTTCCATCGAGCACTTTACTTTCCAATGATTTTGAATATGAATATTTTATGCACCAATGCTGAGAAATTGAGTTTACAATATATTAGCAAAATCAGAACGTATGCAGTACTGCAGTATTAGCAATGTCGATCGATATACAGGGTGGAAGAAAAGTCTGGACCCAGCAAAAAAATTTCTAATGATTAAAGATAAACAAAATCTGTGTGATTGAGCTTCCGGGAAAGGGGGTAGGCCCAATTTGGAAATTATTTGGCCGGATCTAGATTTTTGTCCCATTCTGCATAAGATTTTTAGTCGTCTGCTAAACTATCAACAACTAATCAGAAACATGTGAATTTGTGACGTCACAAATTCTAGATCTCACTTCGGGATGGCTAGACCTTACGATATACTTGTTTCTTCATCGACCGACCTTGAGTGTTAGTACGGTAACTGTGGTCAAGGCAATAACAAGAAAACTTTTTTCTTACCTGTGAGAAACTAATGAAAAAAATTTGCTCGGGTGTAAAGTCTTTTAACAGTTCTGGCATTATTTCGGGTCCATTAACTTCTTTCCATTTTTGGTAAGCCTTTTGAGCGAAGAGAAATTTTACACCAATAATTTGTTACTTTTTAAAGGTCCAAACTTACCCAGAATGCTTGTTGGAGTCCTCCATTGTCAGCAATATTTTCACTCGCGGTCTGAGAACCATTGACCTACAAATATTAGAATTTATATTTGATGTTTAACAGCGAGTCGACTGTAGTTAGTGTAATTCATACATAGACATCTTCTGTTAACGTAGGTAATTCTGCGGGTGTTAATTTAAAGTTTGAGTACTGATCTTTAAAACATTGGGTTTTTACTTTAAATGTTTCGTGAACTTTCGTCGTAAGCCAAGTTTTAAGATTTCCATGGTAATCGAATTGAGTGCCTGTGTTTTTTCAATAATATGAAAAAGGAATTACTTTTTATTTTAATATAAATTTACCTGACAAGTCAAAACCATGAGTTATCTCATGTCCTATAACAGAACCCATTCCTCCAAATTTCATAGCACTATCGAATTTTTTTTAAAAATGAGAAGATTAAAATGGATAATTTTTTAAAACTATTTTGAGTTGTAATACTATAATCGATCCGAATCGAATACTGGGGGCTGTAAAATTCCAGTGGTTATATCTAAAAAAAATAAATAAATAAATAAAATTTAGTAATACGTGAAGGTTAGTGTTCCTATTTACGAACTGTGTTATCCGATATTCCGACATACTCTGGGAAAAATCAGAGCATCAAGTGACCAGATATACAGCGTGAAAAGTCTGGACCCAGCCAAATAATTTCTGAATCGTTAAAGATAAACAAAATCTTTGACGAAGCTCATATTCAACGATTCACTTAAATTTGACCTTATTTAGAGCTCAAATGCATTCAAAATGGGTAAAAAAAGAGCCTGAAAGCTTAGTTTTTCCAAAATAAGCTTAATTCCATATAAGAGATATGAAGTAATATCGTTTCTAGACTAATCAGAGGACCCTCTATTACACTGATTGGAAATTTCTCTCCATCTTTAATAGATTAAAAGATAGAAAGTGTTTGATCATAAATCGAGGTCAAACACCCCTTTCCTGTAAGCTCAATCAAAGTTTTGTTTATCGTTAATCATTTGGCGGGATCCAGACTTTTGTTTCTCCCTGTATATAGTATTTTTTCGATTCAAATAATGCTCACCTTCCAATATAAAGTGCATTTCAAGCTAGCCCTCAGTTACAATATGCCTTTAAACAAGATATTGCTATAGTATATTTAATCATCAGCAGTGACTAAAGCCATTAACAATTTTCTTTTTAATTTTATTTTTTCTAAGGCTCAGTACTCACAGCATGACAAATTTGCCCATAGAATAGTATGTTACAGAAAAAAGTTTTAACACTTTCAGTTTCTGGAAAGTCTGTGGCATGAGCCTGTGAACAGAAAGAAGAGACTTTCTGTGGGATTGGAACCACAAAAAAAATTTTTAAGTCTTCTGTGCTAGACTTTCTGTGCTTTCAGCCAATAACAACCTACCACCAGTCTGTGACTGGCAACTGGCATGATATTACCAACACTTACAAGTGGGACATTGTGGTGATTGGTGATTATGGACAATTCTGTGCACAAGTTTCATGACCAGATTAAAAAGTTATGAGTACGTAGCTTCTGCGTGACCATTTTCTCTCGACTGTATGAGTTACAGTTCAGAGCTCACATTTATTGGAAAGTTGGAATAACCAGGTTCCTGATGCTACGCTTATCTGATTCAGACATTTTCCAAAACTGGTTTCCAAATAAATTTCCACATCTGACTACCTGTCAGGCCCATTTACGTCGGATAATCGGGAGTCAGTGAATGTGAACTTACATATTGAATTGCTAAGTTGATAGTAGAATGCGTTTGCCACGAGCGGACTCACAAGCCAACTAAAAACAAGAAAAATCAACATCTGAGATAATGAAATAATGCTTATGTGATCATTGATCTTACTCGTCGAGCATATTCTTATCTTTCAGTTTATAAAAGTTTTTGCCTCGAAAGAACTCGAGTGCGTTAAAATAGTTTACAGCGTGACTGGCACCAATGTCAAGCTAGTTTAAGATTTTAAAAAACAATTAAAATTTCCAGAACTTTACCAAAAAATCGATTAAAAACTTGCATCCTTGTAAAATTTTTCGAGTTGTTTCGAATCCAGCGCCCATTTAGGAAAAAGATAATTGTGCCGCATGTAATTCAATTTTAGTTTTGCCATTTTTCTCGACTCATCATCTAACCAAGACAATTCGTCTAAATGTTCGTGGAAGATATTGGTTAAACTTTCAGTCAATTCGTCCACCTGAAATTAAAAATAGTTAAAGTGTTTTGAAATTAATTAATTAATTAATTAATTAATTGAGATTGGAAAAATTACTGATTTCATTTCTTTGTCAATGTCATAATATTGGTTAGCATATTCAACTGCGAGACCTAGTCTGAACCAAGATGCCACACTTTGAAGACAAACTAACCAACTAGAATAAAAGGATATCGCATTTTTAGATTATTTTCAATAAGAACTACAGTAGAATAGCGTATTAAAACCTTGGCGTGTATCTTGGTGTCTGAACAACATTCGTAGAAAGAATATTGAGTGAAGGAAAGTTTACTCCTTGCAAGTAGTTAATTGCTGTTTGTCTTATAGTCACAGGATACATTGCGGAGAGAATTTCTAAATTTATAACACTAAATATAAAGGCATTAGTGAGTACGGAGGTCGAGGTTTCTATCATAAAGTTATACCGGAAATCCTCTAATAGTCCTCCCCCCCGCGCTTTATTAGAGATTCGATCACACCAAAAAAATTAAATTCCATCCAGTCATTTTCCAATTGGGTTCCATTTATCTTACCCACTAATTCCCTGATGTTTCCCCCAAAAAACCCTGACTTTTCCCACTCCTGACTTTCCCCCTTAAAAATCTTTTTTTGCCCCCAAAATCACTGACTTTTCCCTCACTGGCAAAATACAAAAAGAACTCTAAAAAAAACACCATTTTTCACGTTTTATGGTGATAAAACAGATTTTTACGTTTTTACGTTTTCACGTTTTTTGATGTTAACCGATTTTTACAGATTTTTACGTCAATAGCCAATTCTTTGTGGAATGACTATTTTTACGACCGCCTAAACACTGGTGATTTTTTTAATGTAATTTTTTTTAAGTCACTGTATGTGTAAAATATCTGTGGGGGGGGTAAAATAATTAA